>PVKA01022500.1:0-37049 GCA_004027165.1 Ctenomys sociabilis | reverse complement strand
AGCCTCATCACAATCACGGATTTTTATAATGAATGAGTGCTGGCATTTTACAAAAGCTTTCTCTCCAACTACTGATATAATCATGTGTTTTGCTATCTCGGCTGCTGTTTATGTCATGAGTTTCATTTATTGATTTGCATATGTTGAAACATCCTCACTAACTGAAAATGAAACCTATCTGGTCATAATGCATGAGTCTTCCAGGGATTTGTTGTCTTTGATTTGTCAATTTTCTACTGAAGAATTTTTTCATCTATGTTTGTTATGGACAATGGCCCATAGTTTTCTTTGTTAGTTGGTGTTTGGTTTTGTGATCATATGTTATCGGCTTTCAGAAATAAGTTTGTAAGCATTCAGTCACTTGCCATTTCATACAAGATGTTCAACCATATTGGTGTTGTAACTGCCCCAAAAAACTTGTAGAATTCAGCAGTTCTTCAGGTCCTGGATCCCTCTTGGCTTGCAGAATTTTTTTTTTAATTATGACCTTGATGTAATTGTTTCTTACTGGATTTTATAAAATTTGTATGTCTTCTTGGTTCAGTTTTGGCACTTCATGGGAGTCTAGAAATGTATCCATTTTTCTGAAGATTTTCCAATTTGTTGGAACTATCTTTTGAATTTTAATGGTGTCCATTTGTTATTTTGCTTTTTTTCATTTCTGATTGCTTTGATGTGAGTTTTTCCCTCTTCTTTGGATATGAAGGGCTTTCTATTTTGTTTATCCTTTTAGAGAACAATTTGTTGGCTAATTGATTCTTTGTGTTTATTTTTTTTAGCGTGAATTTTGTTAACTTCTGCTATGATCTTTTCATTCCTTACTTAAACTAGTTTGGCTTTGGATGCAGTTTCTTGAGTATCTTGGGGTTCATAGCCATGGTATTTGCTTGTGCTTACTCTGTTTTTCTAATATAAGAATTGATTGTAATAAATTCTTCTTGGTGAACCACACATTCTGATGCACTGTACTGGCACTGCTGTCTGACACCACAAATTGTTTAAATTCATTTTTGAATTTTTTTCTGTGACTGACTGGGTATTTATGAATGCATCAATTTTCTGGCTATTCATACATTTTCTAGTTTCACTGAAGATTGGTTTGATAATAACACATGAAGTAATTTCAATTATTTTGTGTGTATCTAAGTAGTGTTTGCGGGTGAATATATGATTTATTTTGAAAAGAGTTCTATGTCTAACTCAGAAGAATGTATAATCTGCTACAGTAGGAAATAACACTAGTGGTACTTATTAAGTCCATTTGTTAGAGGTGAGACTTAGCCTTGGCTTTCCTTTATCTTTAATTTATTTTGTTTCGTTGTGCTAAGAGCATACTATTTATTCAAAAGTGGAGTTGTGAGGTCACAAGGTAGGTCTAACACTGAATTGTACCTCAACCTGTATATTTGTTTGTTTTGTTTTGTTGTGGCCAACTCAGTGGGGCAGGTCTAGGGTAGCATGTGCTGCCAGAGATTGATTCCAGTTCCTGTGCTTGCCTGAGCTTGTCTAAGTAGGATATTTAGACTGTTGAGCTATCCCACTGGCCCAAGTGTGGTATATTTTTATTGGATTGTATGTGAAACATGACACACATTTATATTTTTATTTTATTTATTTTTTATTTATTTATTTTTATTTTATTTAGTACAGGGTCTTACTACACAGATCGGACTTGCAGTGATCCTCCTGTTTTCAGCCTCCCAAGCTGGGATTACAACATGAAATTATATTTTTAGAAGTAATTTTTGTACTTTATTGTTAGAGTCTAAGATAGTATAATTGATTGGGCTGTATCTAAAACTTTTTCAATTTCAATTGCTGGCAGGTACAGAAAAAAATTTGTGAACAGAAAGCATGACTCAGTGATATGATTTGTAGCTATGCAACTTTAATTGCAACTTTTGCAGTTTTCTCAAGTAAAATGTGAATTAGTTTGTTCTCACAACTGTTTTGAAGATTAAATTTGCATATATCGTGTGTCACAAATTTAGTACTACAATGTTACAGGCATATTATATGCTACAATACAGGTGTAAAACTATCACAACTAGTACGCATAATAAAAATGCCTAAATTATATCATGGAAAATGTCAATGTACTACAAAAATCATATTGATAATTGATAATTAGTACATTTTTAGAATATTCTTTTTTCTACTGAATAATATTATAAATCTCGGTCATATTGTACAACAGAAAGATCCTTCCTGGCACTTTCTATTAACAAGATATGTTATATTCTATACCTTTCTCTATTTCTCCTTTTTTCTATAATCTACTTTCAAAAAGCATAAAACAAGGGTACGATGAGATCAGTGGACCAAGTGCCTGCTTTGGAAAACGAATTGATCTCCTATCTTGCAAGCCGCGCCAACCCCGTCTCTGGGGTGCACTGAGCCGGTGACTGAGTCTGGGCTTGGTGGCAAACTTCTGGAATCCCAGGGAGGGGAAGGCTGAAAACAAGAGGATCACTACGAGTCTCAGCTGTTCAGTGAAACCCTGCAGACACTGTACAAAATAAATAAATAAATAAATAAATAAATAAATAAATAAATAAATAAGAGCAAGGGAATACATTTGTACTCCTCTGTCCCTTATTGTTCTTTGGTGAATACACATTTAAGGAGAGATAAATAAATAAAAGAAGCAGTTTTTTGTTACCAAAAATATTTTAAGTGTGTATTTTAGTGCATCACAGAAGTTAATTATGTCTGTTAAATAGTCAATAATGATTTTAACTCTAAATCTTGGACAATAGGTCTGTGATTCTCAATCATAAAAGAAAATATACCATTTTATTTTATAATAAAAACAGTGAAAAATATGTGAATTCCATGTAAGCAGCTTACTTTGGCTGATCCCCCTATGAATATTATCAGAACTCGAGTTCCCAAGAGCAATTTCCTAGCTTCAGTTGGCCATTACTGGCCCACACTTCCTTCCTTGTAGTCTCAGTGGTAGGTAGCCTCAGCACTGAATCACTGAAACCTCTGGTGGAATACGGGAAAGGGACTACTGGGATTAGCTCCAAATCTCAAACTAATGGGCTTGACACAACTTTTGGCCCTGTTTTATTCTACAATATGCACAAAAACCTTGAAGTTTTAGGCATTCCGCCTATATTTCCTATGCCTTGGGCCATTTATCAAAGAAAACTCTTTTAAAAGGCAAGAAAAACAGTGCTTACATAGCTGCTTTGCTTATTACAACACATTTTTCTGCTAAGCACAAAAATTATGTGTCATGTATGGATTCAATATTGGATGTTTTCAAGTTTTGTTACAAAAAGATTGCATGAGGAGGGATAGTTAAATGGAAACTACATTGAACATCCATCTAAAGTATCATTGCTTTGCCCAGAAAAGAAAAAGAAAATCATGGCAAGAATTGGATTTTGAAACAAATATGTGTGTGTGTGTATTTTTTATTAGCATTTCAAATTTAGCTGAATGCACTCTAATGTTATGCTCATATAGTTTTTACTTCAAAATTCAAGTTAAGCAGTAAGTCTCTTCAGCAAGATACTAAACAACTTTTTGTAAAATAATGCAAATTTTAAATGAGGGTAGAATAAAGTCAGCTTATTATTTCCTCATGGGAGAAAGGTAATTGTGAATGTAGCAATATCATTTGTTGTAAAAATTTTAATTTTCTTATTTTTTAAAATTTTTTTTGGCAGAACCAGAGATTGAACTCAGACCCTTGTACTTGCCAGGGAAGTGCTTATTCCACTGAGTCATCTCCCCTGTCCCTGTTTTAAAATTTTGTTGTGGCATAATACTTAAAAAAGTCTTCACTGCTTACAGAATTAATTACAATGTTTATTATCTATAAATGTAACCTCATATTAGCTTATACACATATCCATATTTGTAACATCTATTATTCTTTGTTTAGAGACATGGAGTGAATCTGATGTTTCATTAGAGATTTATTTTACAGAGAAAATATTATATTTTAAAATTTATGAGTGGTTTCTAATGCCTTTGTAGATACATTACCTACATTTAACCAAATGGTAACATGTCAAATAAATAAGAAATCAAAATTACTAGAAGGTAAGAGCTTTTTGATCTCTTAAGTACAAATAATTATAGGTAGAACTGTAAGTAATAGCATGTCATCTTTGGCTTCATGTTTTCACTGGTTTGTGTATATATTCACATAATACTGTGCTTTTTAGAATTGCAATTCATGAGAAGAAGCTAATGGTTTCCTTTCCTTATGAAATTCAGAAGAAATAGATTCCTCTTTTGAAAAATAAGTTTATAATCATACCTCATAGCTTTTGATCAAAGTCTGATTCCTAATTTGAATTTTTTCCTTTGCTTTCGTTATAATAATATAACTATGCATTACTAAAATATATGATTTTATTTTGTATGTTTTCAAATTTCAGTAAATAATACCATGAATACCACATTCTTCTGAGACTGATTTTATAACTTCATAAATGTCTGAGGTGCCGTTCTCTTGGTGTGTGGGAAGCCTTGTGTCCCTTGTCACTACAGCAGCAATATTCTCTACCCAGATATCTCATTCTTTATTCTTCCATTCTTCTTTGAATACATATCTCAATTTTTCATTTTCATAATACTGATGTTATAATTATTTTTGGTTATACATCTTTGGTTAACATAAGACTATTTTTTGTTATTTCTGACATTTTAAATTTGCCAGTGTAGTGGGCATACAAAATATCTCTCATTTCTATTTTAGTTGGCTTTTCCTAAAATCTAATGAGTTCTCCCTTACATTTACTAGCTGTTTACATTACTGTTCTGCAGCCTATCAATTCATTTTAATAATTCTAAAGTTCTATTTCTTACAGGTGTGTAACTATTATTTATTTACTACACGTATTATTTGGTTGATTATGTGGCACATATGTTCTCCTTGGTTTGATTCTGGTCAACAGAATGAATAAGAAAATCAACATTAAGAGAATCTGTTTTAAGTGAATTGACATGCTTAAATATGATTTCATTTTTTAGCACTTTTGACATCTATTTTTATTTTTTTTTTTAATTTTTATTTTATTGAAGTACAAATATCAATGAGACAGTTTTCAGATACCTTGACAAGATGGATTTGATAAATTAATGCATTGCAAACTGTTTTCATTATGTTTTGGTATGGTAGAAGGTGCATACATGATATCATACTTACAGATATTATTATAGCATATGTCTCTTATCAGTAAATTAAGACAGTGTAGCTGTTTACATATCTTATTTTTTATATCTGAATTACATTAAAGTTTCAATAATTAATAATTTCTAACTTGTTATTTCCCTAGTGGTTGTCCATAACATTATAAGCCAACATAATAACCTGTCCAACCACCATTAGTGCAAATCTAGACTCTCATAGTATTATGTAGAAGCATGGCGTTATCTATCCCAACTGTACTGTCCATACACACACATCATGATTCTTCCTTTCTATACCCTGTCCTTTGTCTACACCTGTCAAAGATGGGCACTCCACAATCATTCAACTAATTTAGGTGCCTGAACTCGATGACACAATCAAACACAGTACAGCATTCCACAACAATAGTGAGTTATCCAAAGAAGTTATTGACCATAGCCATTTACAGCTCAACTTATTATTATGGACCCGCGGTGTATACCTCCTTTGTATACTTTTCTGCTGGATGGTTAAGACCTAGGTAGAGCAAGACCTATATACCAATACATGTACTTTTTGTTTCTTATGAGGTCAGTGAAGTCCCCTCAGGGTTTATCTTGTAATCCTGATCCTCATTCTATAGATCTTTTGTCTGTGTCATTCATGTGAATGAGTCACCACCAATGCTTGACCAGTTTGCTCTCTGTGAGAGCCTGAGAGAAAGTTTTCTCTCTATGTGACTCTCCCCAGGCACACTACAGAACTTTGACCTCTTTCCTCTGTGCTCCATAATCTGCTTGTTCAGAAAATTTGGAGCTCAACTGAGTTTCAAGATGTTGCACTACAGGTTCTCCTATGTCCTGAGTCTTCGCTGAACTTGAAAGGCTAGGGACAAAATGTTGGCTGACCTTGCAGCTCTTTGATTTCTTCTATTTTTGATCTGTAAACTTAGGTTGGTAACCATCCAAAAGAAAAGCTGATTAGTACCCTGGAGCATATGCCATTCAGTTTGCCCTAACTATCTGACTCAAAAGTTTTTAGTTATTGTTGTACATTTCTATTTGTATTTCTTCTTTTCACTTCTTATACTAGTGAAACAATAGGATATTTACACATGTGTGTCTGGTTTATTTCACTTATATGTTGAAGAGGGATCCACTTCAATATAAATGCTTCAAGCTTATCATTCCTAGTAGCTGAACTGTTCTCTTTTCCCCACAACCTCACCAACACTTGTTCTTGGTTGCTTTCCTTATGATAGCCATTTTTTTCTGGAGTGAGATGGTATCTCAATGTTGGTTTTATTTGCATTTCACAGATGACTAGCAATGTGGAGCATTTTTTCCTATATTTATTCGCTTCTTTAATTTCGTCCTCTGAGAAGTGTGAATTCATCTCAGATGCCCATTTCGGAATTGAGCTTTTAAATTTGACGGTCCTGTTATATCTTAGTTCTTTATCTATTATAGAGAGCAGACCTCTGTCTGATTGCTTATTAGTTAGGATTTTTTCAAAATTTGTGGGTTGTCTTTTCACTTTGTTGACAATTTCTTTTGATGTGCAGAAGCTCCTCAAGAAGTGGTGATCACAGTTGTTTGTTCATGACTCTTTACCTACCCCTATGTCTTCAAGAGTTCCTTCTACTTTCTCTACCAGGAGATTGAATGTTCTGTTTTAATGTTTAGATCTTCAATCCATTTTGACTTTAGCTTAGTGCATGGTGATAGAGCTGGGTCAAGTTTTACTTTTCGGCATGTAGAAAGCCAGGATTTACAACACCATTTTTTAAAGAGGCTATCTGTCTTCTAGTAAGTATGATTGGCCCTTTTGTCGAAGATCAGATTGCTGACTGTATTCATAGATGCTACTGCACCTTCTAATCTATTCCACTGATCCTCAGATCTATTCTGTTGCCAATACCATGTTGATTTTATCACAGTGGCTTTGTAGTATAATTTAAGTCAGGAATTGTGATGCCTCCTGCCTTGTCTTGATTGGCCAAGATTGCCTTTGCTCTTCTAGGTCGTTTGTGGTTCCAAATAAATTTTAGGAATGATTTCTCTATGTCTGGGAGGTGGGTTGGTGGCAGTTTGACAGGGATTGCATTAAATTTGTACAGCAATTTTGGGAGTATAACCATCCTCACAATTTTGGTTCTTCCTATCCAGGAGCATGGAATATATTTCCATTTTCTGAAATCTTCTATAATCTCTTTTCTGAGGGTGTTGTAATTTTCCATGAAAAGATCTTTGACTTCCTTGGTTAAGTGAATCCCAAGGTATTTCATTTTCTGAGGTGCTATTGCAAAAGGTATTGTTTCTATTGTTTCCATTTTTGTGTGCTTGTCATCTGTGTAGAGGAATGCTATTGACTTTTGAGTATTGATTTTGTATCCTGCTATGCTACTGAATTTCCCTATCAGTTCTAGTAGTTTCTTGGTGGAATTTTTGGGTCTTCCAAGTAAAGTATGTCATCTGCACATAGTGATAACTTAACTTCTTCTTTACCTATTCTTATTCCCTTTATTTCTCCCTCTCTTCTAATGGCTGTTGCTAATGATTCCAAGACTATATTGAATAGGAGGAGTGATAGAGCACATCCTTGTCTTGTTCCTGATTTAAGAGTAAAAGATTTCAGTTTTTCCCCATTTAGGATTATATGAGCTTTGGGGTTATCATAGATGGCTTTTATCGCTAAGGTACAGTCATCTATTCCAATTTTCTGTAGGACCTTGAACATGAATGAGTATTGCACTTTGTCAAAAGCTTTCTCTGCTTCAATTGAGATGATCATGTGGTTTTTAGATTTCAGTCTATTAATATAGTGTATTACATTTATAGATTTTAGAATATTGAAACATTCTTGCATCCCTGGGATGAATCCCACCTGGTCGTGGTGTGTGATCTTCTTGATGATTTGCTGTATTTTATTTGCCAGGATTTAGTTTAGTATTTTTGCTATTATGTTCATGAGGGAGATTGGCATGTAGTTTTCCTTTCTAGTTGTATCTTTTCCTGGTTTTGAAATCAGTGTTATACTTGCCTCCAGAAATGATTTTGGGAGGACTGCTTCCTTTTCAATTTCATTGAAGAGTTTGTGGAGTATGGGTATTATATCTTCCATAAATTTCCTGTAGAATTCAGCTGTGAATCCATCAGGACCTGCACTTTTCTTTGTCGGTAGGCTTTTTATTACGTTTCGAATTTCATTGGCTGTTATCGGCTTATTGAGAGTTGTTACATCTTCTTGTTTCAGTTTTGGCAATTTGTACCTTTCTAGAAATCTGGCCATTTCTTCTGTGTCTTCTATTCTGTGAGTGTAAAGATTCTCAGAGTAACTATTGATAATCTTCTGAATTTCCACTGGGACTGTGGTGATTTCACCCATTTCATTCCTTATTGCATGTACTTGAATTTTCTCTTGCCTGTTTTTTTTTTATGAGGTTAGCTAGATGGCTATAAACTTTATTTAGTTTTTCAAGGAAGCAACTGTGATTTGTGGATTCTTTGAACTGTTTTCTTCATCTCAACTGAATTACTTTCTGCTTGAATCTTTATGATTTCTTCCTGTCTTTGTGCTCTGGGTTTCGTTTGCTCTTATTTTTCTAGTTGTCAGAGGTGCACCATTAGGGTGCTAATTTGTTCCCATTCTGTTTTCCTAATGTGTGAATTCATAGCTATGATTTTCCCTCTAAGAACTGCTTTCATCGCATCCCATAAATTCCGGTAAGTTGTGCTTGAATTTTCATTGAATTGTAGACATCGGTGATTTCTTGTTTAATTTCTTCTGTGACCCATTGATTGCTGAGTAGGGTCCTGTTTAGTTTCCATGAATTTAGCGGGTTTTTCTGGTTCCTTTTGTCATTTATTTTCAGTTTCGTTGCACTGTGGTCAGATAATATGCATGGGAAAATTTCTATTTTCTTGCATATATTTACGCATGATCTCTGTATGTGGTCTATTTTGGAAAATGACCCATGTGCAGCTGAAAAAAATGTGTATTCAGCTGTGCTTGGGTGGAACACTCTGTATAAGTCCATCAGGTCCATTTGTTCCAAGGTCTGGTTCAGTTCTGCTACTTCCTTGCTAATTTTTTGTCTGGTTGACCTGTCTTTTTCAGATAAGGGTGTGTTAAGGTCTCCTGTTAAGTTTGTGTTCTTAGACATTAAGTTTTTCATGTCCATTAAGATTTGTCTTACATAGTTGGGTGCTCCTGTGTTTGGTGCATAGATATTCATGAGTGTTACCTCTTCCTCTTGAAGTTTTCCCCTGACCATTATGTAGTGGCCTTCTTTGTATCGTTTGATCATTCTTGGTTTGGAGTTGAGACTGAGAACAGAATTGCTACTCCTGATTTTTTCTGAGGTGCTGGGGCATGTAGTGTTGTTATCCATCCTTTGACTTCGAGCCTATGAATGTTCTGTTGAGTTAAGTGTGTTTCTTGTATATAGCATATTGTTGAATTTTGTTTCCTAATCCACTGTGCCAGTCTATTTCTCTTAATTGGAGAATTGAGTCCATTTACATTTATGGTTATAATTGAAATGTGCTGACTTATGTTTGTCATGATATTTAGCTGGTATTGTTTACTCCTTTGTAACCTGTATTTAATTGACTGTTCTGTTTAGTGGGTTCCTTCCATTCTCTTTCATGGAGTTCTGGTCGTTGTGGTCTCTCTCTAGAACATCTTTCAGTAGCCTGTGAAGCTATGGCTTTGTCATCATGAAATTCTTTAGTTGTTCTTTGTTGTGGAAGTATTTCACTTCTCCATCAAACTTGAAAGAGAGTTTTGCAGGGTATAATAGTCTGGGCTGGAATTTGTTTTCATGTAGGACTTGAAGAACTCTGCTCCATGCTCTTCTTGCCTTCATTGTGCAGAGAAGTCGGCTGTAATTCTGATGGGTTTTCCTTTGAATGTGAGCTCCTTCTTCTCTCTAGCAGCTTTCAGTATATTATTTTTGTGTTGGTTTCTGGCATTTTAACTATTATATGTCTCAGTGTGTTTTCACTTGGGTTGAAGTTATTTGGTGTTCTGTATGCTTTGGTGACCTCAATTTTGGATTGTTTCCTCATATTTGATTACTTCTGCGCATATTCTTTTAATGTCATTTGTATTGACTCCTTCATTCTCATTGATACCAATTATTCTCACATTGCTCATCCTCTAGTAATTTTGCAGGTGATGGATTATTTTTTCCTGCATTCTTGTTGTTTTTAAGAGATCCTTTCTCATCTTTTCACTAGCCACACCGGCACCTTCAATATCTGAATCTCTGTCTTCACTTTCACTCAAAGAGTTTTGTAGACTCGTGATTGATAGTATATCTCTTTGACTGTTTCATGTGTTCTATTTCTTTTCCATATTACTCATTCAAGGAATCCATCTTATTTCTGATTTCAATTTTTTTATCAATGTCTTCTTTAGAGGTAGTTATTAATTCTTTTTCTGCATTGTTTCTTCCAAGTTGGGTTTCCTCTGTATATTTCTGGACTTGTTTCTGTATTTCAGTTGCTATGATTTCAAAGAATTCTTTTTTTCAAAGATTTCTTTTTTGATTTCAGAAGTTATTTCTGCTTTGATTTCCTCATGACCTTTCTGCTGTTGTGTCTTTGCTTCAGTTGCTCTCAATACATACGTTTCAGTTGGAATAGTGCTCTCTGCACTTGTTCTGAGTGAGCATTGTTTTTCCACCCAGTGTTTCTGGAATTGATTCTTTATTTCAGATACTATGTATTCAGATATTTCTTTTTTAATTTGGAGAATTCTGTTCTGATTTCCTCTATACCTTTCTGCTTTTATTTCTTTGCTGCTGTGTGTGTTAATTCATTCTTTACAGCTGAGCTAGTGTCCTCTCCCTCTACTGGTGGACTCGAGGTCTGGAACTGTATTTTTCCCCTTATCTTTGTCATTTTGTATAGCACTGACCTTTGACCTTTGGTGTAGAGCTTTGGTGCAGCTATAACCTTAGCTTGGTATGAGATTTGGGGGCCAAGATTGAGATTATTCAGGTATGCCTATCCTGGATGTAGTTATTGTGTTCAGTTCCTTTTTGCTGTAGCTCCTGTAGTTCCCCTCTTTTGGTTCCCTGGTCAGGCAATCACAAACCGAACTGGGATGCAGAGCAAGTAACGAAAATTCCCACTGTCTTGGCTGGCTTTGGTGAGGATCCGGAAAATTGCCGGAGTCAGTCTTCCTGTGTCAGGCAGGTTGCTCTCTAGGTTGGCGGCCCTGGGCTTTGGTGGATCTTCTGGGCTCCCAAAAATATAGTGGATGATCTTGTTCAACAGTAGTCTGTACTGGCTCAACCAGTCTGTACTGGTTCCGGGTCTACAGGATGGAACCTGAGAAGGCTGGGAAAGATCCTTCAGGCGCAGTCTGGAGCCCCACTCACAGGCCTGGCTGCACTGGGTTTCGGGCCATGGGGTTCAACCAGGGATCAGTGAGAAATGTCCCTCTGGCATTGCAGGCTTGGACTTCTCATTCCAGGCCGACCTGCACTAGGTCTGGGGCTGTGGGGTTGGACCAGCAATCACTGAGAAATGTTTCTTTGGTGCATGGGCCTGGAGCTCTCACCTGGCCACGGGGTGTGTGTGGGGGGGCAGGGAATCCCTGTCAAATGTCTCTCCAGCCTGGTGGGCCTGGAGTTCTACACTCACTGATCTTTGATGCCCAGGAAGTCGGGAAAATTCCCACTTTCTCAGCTGGCTTTTAGGGCAGTGAATCCGGCGAGTGCTGGTGAGTGGGTCCTGAGGTTTCAGTCCTGTCACTGGCTTGGAGGGCTTCGGGGCAGGGATCCGGGTAGCACACATGGGAAGAAGCCAATGGCTCTCCCTCAGACTCACCACACACTCACTGATCTGGGAAGCCTTGTGAGTTGTGCAAATTCCCACTCACTGCGAGAGCTTAGGGCGGGATCCAGGAGGCTGCTGGAGTCAGCCAGTGTCTCAGGCAAGTCTGGTTCAGGGTAGGCGTGGGCGGGATCCAGGAAGGTGGTGGAGTCCTTGACATCTATTTTTAAAGCAAAGTGATTTAGCAAAGAAATAAAATTTCACTGCATGAAAGCCTGCAGGGGATTTCAGGGTCATTTTTTAGTTATTAATACGCAAATGTTGCATTTTGATATATTTTAAATATTTTTACATAATGAAAAATACTGTCATAAACTTTTGAATGATGAACAATACTTGACAAAATATACATAGAAAATTTATAGCCAAATTACTCTATGAATATGAAAGTAAATATTTGTCTGCTTTTTAGTGCTTCCATTAGAGTGAGAATTCTATTGATTCTTGTTTTCTTTTACTGATGCATGTGTATGTCATGAAAGACAGAGAATCCTTGCATACAGGAAATATTTTAACTGGAGGTGTTTATATTTGAACCAATCTCTTCTGGGCCAAAACTTCATTTTCCCCAAGTTTCATTGTTCTAAAATATGTATCACCATGGGAATTAACTCACACAGCGAAATATGTAAAGATAGCCCTGAAATATTTTTTACTGTTGTTCACATGTGAAATATTTGCCAACCTAAACACAGTTTTTGTTCTGCATTTCTTGGAGTTGATAGGAAAAGATCTTCCCATTAAATGATCTAATCATATATTTTAAAATTTCTGTAACTGAATTTTTTTTCCAAAATAAAAGTTTTTTTTTGTTTTGTGACTAAAATAAAAACGGGGCATAACTGTCAGAATAATGATTTTCCATTACTATTAGGCTTACAACTTACAAAAATTCAAACTCACAATCTTACTGATAATCTTGAGTTTCTTTCATCTAGCAACAATCTTTTTTATTTTTTTACAGAAGAACAAATAGCAATGAGACAGTTTCAAGACAAATTAACAGGACAGATTCAATAAAGTAATATACTGCAAACTATTTTCATAATGTTTTGCTATCATACAAGGTGCATATATTATACTTACAGACACTATTATAGCTCATTAGTCTAATCTGTGAATTAAGAATGAGTAGCTATATACTTATTTTTTATAGCTGAATTAAATCACAGATTCAATAATTAATACTTTCTACCTTGTAATCTCCCCAGTATCTGTCCATAGTACTAGAAGCTGACAAAGTATCTTGTCCAGCCACTATTAGTGCAAATCATGCTTCTCATAGAATCATGCAGAAGCATTGCATATTTATGCTAAGTGTATTGTTTATACAAACACATTATGGTTCTTCCTTTGTATCCCCTTTTTTTGGTCTAGACCTGTCAAAGATGGACCCTCCACTGTCATTAAACCATTTTAGGTGCCTGGACTCAATGACACAGTCCAACACAGTCCAGCATTCCACAATAATAGTGAGTTATCTGAAGAAGTTGTTGACTACAGCCCTTTAAGGTCAACTTATTATTATGGCCCTGCATTACATACCTAATTTTTATGCTTTTCTACTGGATGGTTAAGACCAAGATAGAGCAAGATCTATACAACAAAAGATGCAGCTTTTGTTTCTGATGAGGTCGGTCAAGTCCTCTCAGAGATTATATTGTAATCTTGTACCTTACTCTGTAGATCCTTTGTCTGTGTCAGCCATGTGGATTAGTCATGACCATTGCTTGACCAGTTTGCTCTCTGTGAGAGCCTGAGAGAAAGTTTTCTCTCCGTTCTACTCTCCCCAGGCACACTATAGAACATCAATCTCTTTCCTCTGTGGCTCCATAATCTCCTTGATTAGAAAGTTTGGGGCACAACTGAGTTTCATGATGTTACAGTACAGGTTCTTCTATGTCTGAGTCTTCACTGACCTTGAACGCTAGGGCCAAAATGTTGGCTGGCCTTGCTGCCCTTCTTTTTCTCCAATTTTTGATATGTGAACTTAGGTTGTTAACCATCCAAAAGAAAAGCAGATTAGTACCTTGGAGCATATGCCATTCGATTTGCCCTAACTATCTTACCAAATTCTTTTTTAGTTGTTGCACATTTCTATTTGTATTTCTTCTTTTGACTTCTTATACTAGGGAGATTGTACAATATTTACACATGTGTGTCTCGTTTATTTCACTTAAGAGTATCTGTTAAAGTGGCATCCATTTCAGTATAAATGCTTCAAACTAATCATTCTTAACATCTGAATAATACTCCATATATAGAAATACCACATCTTTTTCAACCATTCCTCGTATGATAGACACCTTGGTTGTTTCCAAGATTTTTCTATCACACATTGCGCTGCTATACACATAGGTACACATATGTCATTATGATACAATGTTTTCCGTTCCTTTGGGAAAATTCCCAGTAAGGGGATGGCCGGCTTGAGTAGGATTTCTAGTCCTACTCTTTTGAGGAGTCTCCACACTGACCTCCACAATGGTTGTACCAGTCTACATTCCTACCAGCAGTGGAGAAGTGTTTCCTTTTCTCCACATCCTCTCCAACATTTGTTGCTGATTGATTTCCTTATGATAGCCATTTTTTTCTGGAGTGAGATGGTATCTCAGTGTTGTTTTTATTTGCATTTCACAGATGGCTAGCGATGTGAAACATTTTTTCATATACTTATTTGCTTCTTATTTTTATCCTCTGAGAAGAGTGTATTTGTCTCAGATCCCCATTTCTGGATTGGGTCTTTAAATTTGAGGGCCCTAATATATCTTAGTTTTTTATATATTCTAGAGAGCAGACCTTTGTCTGATTACTTATTAGTTAGGAGTTTTTCAAAATTTGTGGGTTGTCTTTTCACTTTGTTGACAATTTCTTTTGACATGCAGAAACTCCTCTTGAAGGGTTGATCCCAGTTCTTGATTCTTTAAAGTGTTTCCCATGCAAATATATGTTTGTTCATGAACTCTTTACCTACCCCTATGTCTTCAAGAGTTCCTCCTACTTTCTCTTCCAGGAGATTGTTTCCAGAAACAATCTTAGGAGTTTATTTAGTCATCATTTTATTGTGTTTAATTGGACTAGCGTCAGTCTATCTTTTTTTTTTTTTTTTTTTTTTTTTTTTTTTTTTTTTTTTTTTTTTTTTTTTTTTTTTTTTTTTTTTTTTTTTTTTTTTTTTTTTTTTTTTTTTCTGAACGAGAGATTGAACAGACCCTTGCACTTGCCAGGGAAGTACTTATTCCACTGAGCCATTTTCCTCACACCAAAGTACTTTCTTTTTTTTTCCTGCAGTAACACGGATTAAACTCAGGACCTTGGAATTGTCAGCCAAGCACTTATTCTACTGAGCTATCTCCCCGGCCCTCAGTCTATCATTTTTTATAACAAAACGCTTAACTGAAATATTTAAGTAAGGTAAAATATTTTTTAAAAACTGTACTCTTTTTGAAATAAAAAAGAATCACTGAGATTTTAGTACATTCATTTCACAGTATACATTAGCATTTCCACACATCTGCAAAAGTACTATTGCTTTGCTAAAATAGGCCAATAATTAGCATCACAATCTGATTCTTTGAGTCAGACATACATCATAAAATACTTTGATTAAGATATAATTTCTAGAATGAGATAGACCTAGTGGATTAGCAAATATTACCTTAAAGATCTTGAACATTTTATTTCATTTTTCTGGGCCTCAATTCCTACCTAGTAAATGTGATCAGTATGGATGTGATGACACAGTGTTTTCAGTAGTACACAAACACTGTAGATAAACTGGGAGCAGAAACCCAAGACTCTCAGTCTTGGTGTGGATACAGTTCATATCTTTCAAGCAATAATAGTAATCAATCATGATGACCGGAATAATGTAGGTACATCACAGTAAGGGAGTGCCTACATAAAAGATTAAATATTCATGTTATTGACTTCCATGTGATAAATGAAATGGAAATATTATTTTATCAAGGTTAGTAAAATATATAATATTTATTAGGTAAAACAGAATAGACAAGATACACAAAAATCATATATATACATATATATTTGAATATGTTTAATGTATCAAAAATAGTCATGAATTGGAAGAACTCTCACATATTTTTTCAGGGCTATTATTTGAATAATGAAATTAGAGATGCTTCTGTATAATTTCATAGGTATATGCAGTATTTATATATTATATATGTGCCATATTCACAAATATGTTTCCATAAAAGTATACTTTTATAAATAATTAATGTATATACTTTTATGTATAAATAAACACTAAGTATATGTTTATATATGAATGTGTATACACACACAGACACAGTAAGAAATAGTTATTTGAACAAGAGAATTTGAATTTAGATTATGAAAGTTATTATCCTGAAAGTAATGATGATCTTTTGTTCTTCTGTTTCTTCTCTCTTTTATTGTTCTAAAATTCATTCTACCCTAATATATACTGATTTTTGATGCTTTCCAAGGATTTAAATAATAAGCAAATTGCATTTAAAATTAGAGTTTTGGCCTGGGCATAAGAAGATCACTTGTCTAAAATACAGGAGACCTTGAGTTTATTACTAAATTCCACACACAAAGAAATCAAATTTAAGGGCCAGGTGTGGTGGCGCATGCCTGTAATCCCAGCACTTGGGAGGCTGAGGCAGGAGGATTGTTGTGAGTTCGAGACCAGCCTGAGCTACAAAGTGAGCTTAAGGCCAGCCTGAACTGCATAGTTCAAAAAGACAAAAAAAAAAAAAAAAGAAATCAAATTTAAGGTAAATAGTTATTTTATGTCAATAGCTAATAAAGCTACTAAGAACATATTAAAAAAATTATAAAAATAACTGCTTCAAGAAAAGTTTGCATTTAGGGGACTGGGGTGATGGCTCAGTGGAATAAGCATTTTCCTGGAAAGCTCAAGGGCCTGAGTTCAATCCCTGATTCCACCAGAAAAAAAAAAAAGAGAGAAGTTTGCATTCAATAGTGGAGAACAACTCATAATTATGTAAATGCTATGTGACCAATTACTCAAATATCTTTAAGTAAAAATGCTACATTTTCAAAATCAAATAAATTTATGAATATATTTCATTTATTTATCATATAAGTAATAAAATCAATTTTTGTAACTAGATCATTTGCTCTACTTTAACCTCAGATTCAAAGAGTGCTCTTCATGTTCCTTTATGGAAAAATCATGTATCTTCTCTCCTTCGTTTTCAGTAGTTTCCAAGTCAGTTAGAGGCTCATTACTAGAGATTCTACATGTTTAGGGTTTTGTTAAGGTAATATTGAAGTTCTGGTATAACATTTCGGACTGCTAACTGGAAACAATGTCGTTAATACAAAGCTATCTAGAGCCCACCAGACAACTCAGCAGACTAAAGTGCCTTCTTAGGCAGAGCATGGTGGCCAGAATTAGATTCTCCTGGTAATTCATCCCCAGCGCACTGAGGGGTGAATTTAGATTGGGCGTGGTGGCAGGCCTGTAAGCCAAACATTTGGGTGGCTGAAAACAGGCAGATCACTATGAGTTCAATCTAGTTGTGAGACCCTGAACACCCTGTAGACCCTTCCCTAAAATACAAAAGAAAGAAAAGAAAAGAAAGAAGAAAGAAAGCTATCTAAATCAGGCAGCAAGGTGACCAATTTTTACTGAGATGTTGTTGATTTTGGCTATTTTATCAATATGGAGTCACAATCTTCTACTCTATCTAATCTATAGATAGATAGATAGATTTCATGTTTTTTTTTGGCGGAACCGGGGATTGAACTCAGGCCCCTGCCCTTGCCAGGGAAGAACTTATTCTACTGAGTCATCTCCCTGGCCCTCACAAATGTATTTATCTTTAATAAAAAGTTAGAAAATATTTATACTTTTTATAGATTAATTATGATATGAACTTCAGTATAAAAACAATATGTATATTGTCTATATACTATACATACAACATTTAAGTTCTTTGATTTTATTTTTATTTCTTGTTTCATTAAGTGGTTTTCAGAGATTCTTTGTCCAACAACCTCTAAGTGAGCAGAATATGATATTTAGATGAAGATCCATATTCCATGAATGTAGAGACATTAATATAATCACTGCTATAGAACTGCATAAAATGCTTTCAAAAATGTTGTATCATAACATGAAAACATATTACCATTTAACATTGATTTATTAAGAAAACTAATTATTTTGTGAAGACTAAGAATAAAATGTTTTATTTAAATGGGGAGATAGCTCAGTAGAATAAGCACTTGCCTGGCAAGCACAAAAGTCTGAGTTCAATCTCTGGATTCCCAGAGATACATCATTTAACGTGCCATTTCCCCTTGTCATCTTTACCAAGGTGTTACACTAAAATGACATGCATCACAGTCTATCTTTTACTGACGTCTCACTTCTATCAGCTGCTCTCTGCACCTGTATATATCAGCACATATGAACTGTATATTTCATCCCAAAGTATAACTGATTTAAATGATGTTTACCCGAGTGGCAGAACCATACACTAAAATTACAGTGAGTGTTCTGCTTCTGAGGCTTCATTAGAAAGATCACTGAATGAAGCTTTGTTTTTCCTCAAGAAAGTAATTCTATCAACATTTTGGCATGAAAGATAATAAAGAAAACCATGGAACTCAACTTGCTTGGCGTCCTGATAAGGATGATAAATTAGCATGATTTTCATTTGAAGGAATGAAAATTAACGTAAGAAGGATCAACTGAACACTGACACTTCTTTTAAATAAGTTTACCATGTGCATGTGGTGTGTGTTTGCACATGTGTATGCATGTGCGAGTGTGTGTTGTGGCACAGTGCACAGAATGAGCGATTACCCAGAGTCCATATGCCATTTATCCACCACATGGGCCCTGAGGGACTGCCTTGAGTGAGAAGCCCTGACATGAGAGAGTCTCAAGAAAAAACACCACTCTACTAAAATCTCTGTGGTGTTTTATTGGAAGAAGTAGGAAGTGAAGATGCAAATGAAGGATGTTTGTTCAGGAATTCATGTAGGAGACAAGCAAGGTCAGGGTCCTTTGCATGGTTCCAAGAAGTCACTTTTCTATATTTCCTCTCTGAAGTGGTCAGATAATAAAGGAGAGACTGAAAGGGAGAAGTAGAGAGATCTCTTGCAAAGGAAGTACAAGAGAATGTGGGTGGCATGAGAGGGGGAAATAGAGAGAAGTGTGCTGTGTACGGGGAGTTACTTAATGACTTCACTGAATGTAAACATTATGTGTCTTAAACATGAAATAAGAGCGATGATATCAATAAGAACAAAAACAGGGGAAGATAGTTTAGAGGAGAAGGAGAGAGGTAAGTGGGAAGGGGAGGAATGGAAAGAGAATCCCATGTCTTCTGTACCACCTTAGACATGTCTCACTGCATGGTTCTACCCTAGAAGAGACAACTTCCAGGGGACAACCCCTTGGCCACCCCTCCTGTCTATCTTTCAGACAGGAGCTTTCTTTCCTTCATAACCTCAATATATTCTGCTCATATAAAAAAAGAAATTAAGAAAAGAGAATCCAACTGTCTCGGAAGCAGTGTTCACTCCCCAGGATTACCTCAAACTGCATATTCTGCAAATGTGCTAGTAAAAATAAACAAGTGCATTTTAGTCATTTAAAAATGTAATACAAGTTTTTTTTATTTATCTGAAATTAAAATTTAACTGGGAAACCTACATTTTATTTTGTAAACAGGTGACTATTCTTGAAATTTTATTCTGAACCCTTATAATGGTTGTAGAATTTTGAAAAGGTTAAAACTTTTCAGATATTTTTCATGGAGAATAGGTGAAAATAGCACACGGTGGTGTAGTGACTCTCTATGGAGGGTTATAGATATAGGGTTACTTGAAAAAAAAACCCTATTTTAGATAAATTTCTAGTATACTTTAAGCTTGAGAAAAGGGGAAATCCATTTTAAATTTTAAAAAATCATATTTCTCAGAAAGTGCATCATGTTTTCCAAAACAAATAAAAAGACAAACAAGGAAATAATCCAAACTTATAAAAGTGTCATGCAGGATGTAGCTTAATTTAGAGATCTCTGAATTGTACTATGAAAATTTAAATTAAAGCTTATATGAGATCCCAGTCTAATTCTTGGAAATTTGAATATATGAGGTTTGATTCATTAAAAACAATTTATTTTAATATCTACAGAACTTGTTCCATGGAAATTGTGCTTATGTTGGGGAGACTGTAGCATTTGTTTAGTATAGTTTGTATTTTATCTTCATTTCCCACCCAATATGTGACCTCCTACAATTTACTAATTTTCTGGGCACATTTACTTCTAAATCAAATGTGGGTAAAACTTTCCTTATAGAATCGTAATAGCAAGCAAATGTGTATAAAAGCTGACTATTACCTGGCACGAAGGAGCTGGATAGGGAATTCAGTATGCATCGCATGTTAGTGCCATCATTGTGACTGCATAAAGGAAAAAAGCAACAATAAGCTGACTTTAAAAATAAGAAAAATGAGAGCCGGCCTGATAGCTCAGCAGACTGAAGCACCTGCTTAGGCAGACACAATGGCCGAGGTACTATGCTTGAAGTGCTGTGCCAGCCCTGCCCTGGGGTGCACTGAGATGAGTGATTAGACCAGGTAGGGTGGGGTACACCTGTAATCCCAGCACTTGGGAGGCTGAAAACAGGAGAATCACTGAGTCCGATCTATGTAGCGAGACTCTATGGACCCTGCAGACCCTGTCCTAAATACAGAACAAAAAAAATATAAAAAATGTTTAATTAAAAGTGCATGTGACTGCTTGCCATGTTATAACTTAGTGCACAAGTTTTGTGGTTTGTTAGTGTTTCTGCAGGGTGGGGTCCAAGGACTGATGTAAGAGAGTGAGAGGAAGCTCCACCTCTGTCTCTCACGCCTGCGTGACACGTGCATCTTTTGCCCTGTGTGACAATAAACTTCTAGAAAGACAAAAATACCACACACTTTTATATGAAAAGCTTGATTTATGATTCAGGTTTTAAAATATCAATGTTTTGAAACATCTCTGTACCTGGCTAGAAGTTCAGATTCATTAACAATTGTGGGATAAATGGTTAAAAATTCTATACTGGCATCATATCTCCAAAGAACTGAGATCAACAGACCTCTTATTGAACAGACGAGCCCACAACTTTTACTGTCTAATTAATAGGGAACATCTGGGCTTTGTATTTATCTTCTCGTAGGTAAAATAGCAAGCACACTAATCCACAGCTGCAGGCAGAGCCGTGAACAGCTGTGAGCAATGTGCATGTTATGAAATATTGCACATGTTCTTAATTATACATATTGCTGAGATTATACATAATGCCATTTCAAATAAAGATGAAATACAAAGGTAATAACTGACAGAGATAGAAAAATGTACATACCTGCACTGGTGTAAAACACACTGACTAAAAAATACAGATTTGCTCAAGTCTAATGAAGATACAATGAATTTGAATTAACCTTTGAAAATGTATCCTTCCTCCATCATATCACTGGACAATGGATTGATTTTAAGAAAGCATGACAAATATTTCACCTTTAATGTTTGCCATAACTCCTTACACTGTAAACCTTTACAATTTTAGTTCAGTAACAAGCTAGCTGTCCCAGGGCCATCAATTTCTTAAAGCATCAATAAGTTGCAAATTTCATGAACTTCTACATAATCCAAATGTGATAGCTGAAATAAGTTGTTCTCACCTCTATCTTCAATTGAAGAATAATTCCTGTGATCATATTGCCTGAAAATATATACTTGAAATGATAAATGATCAGAAAAGCATTAAATATAATCCTTAAAGATTTTGACAGACACTAAAATATTCAGAGTAGATTGACATGTTCAGATATAGAGTTTCTTTAACACTGTTTGTTTTAAGCAATTAATCTAGAACAACCAGTCACTGTTCATCTCACCTTCTCTCACTCACTGGTGTATAGCTAGCATTATCATATATCTACATCTTTTTTAGTAAGAGAAGACCATCAAAACCATGTGAACTAATTTTTGTGGATATAGCTGAGGCTAAGCCTTAACCAGCAAGATGTCATGGAATAGAAAGAGAGCTATTGTAACAACTAAGTAATTATTTTATATTGCTTGCAACTTTCAACAATATTGTACCTGTAGATAACCTCAGATCATAGTAAGACTTTAAATGGATGGCAAACAAACAAACCACAAAAAAAGTTGGCTTTTTCTTTAAAACCTTACCCGCAAACTCCCATTCTCAGATTATTCTTTGAAAGTCTTTTATTAAGACAGATCCTATATTTGTTCTGAAATTACACTTTTAAAAATTTTTAATTTTTAAAAATTATTTATTTATTTATTTATTTATTTATTTGGTACAGGGTCTCACCATGCCATTCAGATTCGTAGTTATCCTCCTGTCTCAACCTCCCCAGTGCTGGAATTATAGGCATGAGCCACCATGCCCAGTTTCAGTGGTAGGCAGCTTGTACCCAGGGTTCTGGGACTGGTGCATAATGTGGCACCGGGATCAAACCCAGGTTCTTGTGTTGGCCAGGCAGGAGTTTATACCATATCGCTATCTTCCCAGCCCACTCCCATCAAATCTGGTAGCATATTAGAAACTTTTTTGTATAATACCATGGTGTTTGCATAGGACAATTTGCCTCAGTGTTATGGATTAATTTTATTAATGCATGAATATTCAAGTATAAGTTGAATGAAGTTTTCAAAGATGAAAACTTACAGGTAAGTATCTCCAGAAATAAAGAGTAATTATAGATTTATTAAATGGCACAAAAATCACTAATCAGGATTTGAAAAATAAAAATACACATTAAGTATTTTTAAATAAAAAGTAACTATAATCAAACCACTAATGGTAGTGTGAAATTAAGTGGTAAAATAGTTACAATGCTATTATATTTTGAAAAAATTCATATCCAGAATCTGTGAGGTACTTCTAATAAAAAGAAAGGCTAATAATAAGAAAACAAAAATGAGGAGGTAACTGGAAGACATCGCAGTAAAACTATCCAAACAAGTATATGAAAGCATCCGCATTTTTTTTGTAGTTAGGTCATTCTAAACAAAGGTTCTGTGTGATACTACCAGAATGACTGAAATGAAAAAAAAGAACAAACCAACTGAAAAATAGAAGCTGTCAGCTATAATGAAGATGTGCAACCCATATTTTTCTACCTCACTGTACCTGTGTACGTCACTACAATGCCAGAGGAAAGCAGTAAATTAGCATTTGTTAAAGTTGGGCTGCATCTCTCATGCTAGAGCAGCTGTACTCTTAGGTAAATCTCAGATTAAATAGATATATGTGCTTAACAAAAGAAATAAATTAGAATGTATGTAGTACCAACATGCATAGCAGTTACCAGGGTGCCATGGACTTCTACAGGGCCATGAGAGAGATACAAACATCTCTGTTAGCTGATAACTCATGCAGTGCTAGCTAATTCCCTTTGTCTTCAAAGCAGATATCCTAAGTTTGACTCCTTTCTGCTGTGTTACTAGTGAATTGTTTAGGTCCCTGATGTTTTCTGTTTCCTGATACGGTGTTTTGTTTTTGTTTGCTTGCTTGTTTACTTTTGTTTGTTACTGGGAATTGAACTCAGGACTTGCACTTGCCAGGCAGAAACTGTGCTGCTAAGCTATATTCCCAGCCAATGATATGGTAATATGCTCTTTTTTGACTTCCTGTCAAAAGGAAGTCAAAAGCACCTGTTACTAGTCAAATTCATACAAGCTCTTTCGGCTGGGATTGCTTTTGTTCCACTAGCTGCTGCTGTTTTGCAGTGTCTTTTGAAGGATCAGTTCTGGCTGTCCTGTGGTATCCCCTTGGTCTTAGAGCACTTCTGCCTAAAGATCTGAGGAGCACTATAACTTCAACCATATTCTTCCTTTACTGGCTGCTCAAGGTAGCACTCTTGTCAAAATATTCCCAACAAAAATCTTTACAGGCAGCCAAGCCCTATATCCAATTGTTATGCTCAAAGTTTTCTCAAGAACCCGCTTGATTTCTACTCAGGTGGCTCTTCTGGGGAAGGTAGTATGTTGCATTGTTTGGTGGGTTCACCTTCAGGTTGGCAGGTGTGAGTTTCCCTGCTGGAAAGCATCCACAGTCTCTGGGATCTTCTCCTCGGTGACACTTTTCCTTGCCTTGGACAAAAGTAGGAATAGAGGGAATTCTTATTCTCCCCATCCAGGAGATGTACAGGAAGGTGGCAGCATCCTTTCCTTTGAAATTACTCAATAACAAGTTCTTCAACAACCTTCTTCTCAGTATTGCATTCTCTCCATGCTTGATATAACCTGGACGTCAGTGATAGTTGCTGATACTTAGTCACAAGTAAAATTAATGATATCTGATGTACAGTTCTACATACCAACAACATTTCAGCATGAGATCATTACAAAATATTAATGAGATGTTTTCTATGTTTTATGTTATTCTGCACTTATATTCTGGCATGAATTTTATAAATACAATAGTCTGTTTATTTATGTATTTGGTAATGAATTGAGGCTTCCATTGAGCTACATCTTCAGTTCTTTGTTATGTTTTCTGTTTTTATTTTGAAACATACCTCATAAGTCATTAAAATCTTGAGGCAGGGTCAAGCTTGGGAACTTCCCTCCTCAGCATACCACAATGCTGGTATGCAGGCGTGTGCCACTCCACCAGACACCGTCTCTCATTTCTTTATAACCATATTTTAACATGAAACTGCACATTCAGAGCTATTATATTGGCTGCAGATGACTACCCCTGAAGAGGAAGATCTACATCTTATTTATCTCATTGGTATGTGGCTCACGCTGGTAATTTGAAAATGAATAAATATATGAGAAAAACTCATGGAAACCTAAAATAAAAACTGAAGTCTATGTCATTGTGAAGAAAATCACCAGAAATTTTACTCAAGAGTTTTGGTCTTTAGACATAAACATGATGAAAGAAGAAAAATAAAGTAGTCATGCATTCAAATATTGAACAGTAAGTCAATGAATAATATTGACTTGGGAATTATTTGTTCAACTACCAATGAGTTTGCTTGCTTTCCTTTAAAACATAATTTGAAGTTTGAGTGTAGCCACTTAAATTGAACATTTTTTTAAAGAAAGAAGCAAACTCAATGCAATATTTAAGTAGTGCAGAAGCCAAGTAGTACAATACACTAAGGCTCTTAGTGGTGCCTGTGGCCCTTCTACTCCTGAGTCCATTGGAGGACCATCCCTTAGTGCTCAGAGGAAAAATCTATCATGATCAGGTAGGCAGGTAGTCACCCAAAAACGAGTGGCCTCCAGCAATGCCCATGAAGGGTATCTGTGGTAAGAATAGTAAATAGAATGATGTGATGTTCTACATTTGCTTAATAATTATTGGAATCTATAAATTTAGGATATTCGCACTCATCACTTATTCACTGTAAAGCATAGTGTTTTATATCGCAAATTGAGAAAGTGACATTGAACTTTTCCCTAACTCTTCATTTCAATACAAAAACCTACTCAATGAATTTTTCTACCTGTCTTTTGGACATCAAAAAATCTTTCAGGTCCAAACATAATTGGCAGAATGTTTATAATGTGTAGTAAGAGAAACAAAAATTAATGCAATGTACTTAAAACCTAATCATAAGAATAAGAAAGATAGGGGTGGGGGAGATGGCTCAGTGGAATAAACACTTCCCTGGTCAGCATAAGGGCCTGAGTTCAATCCCTGGTTCCACTAAAAAAAAAAAAAGAATAAGACAAATAAAAAAATCAACCAGTATCACAATATCATTAGCATTTTAATTAGAATTTCAATAGAAATCTTCAGACAAAAATAAAATAAAAATATAATAAACTAAATTGGCAAATATGACAAACTTAATTGTAAACATCTCAGGATAGATCACTGATGAAGAAGTTAAGAGTAATAAGAATAGTAATGAATTGCATTGCTGGCCCACCCATGGGATTCATTTATAGTAATTTGTGGAGGACCCCTTGAGCAGCTGTCCATGAAAGAAGAGCAATTGTCTCTATGTTGGCTGTGTCTGATCATATTTCCATGTACTGATATGTACAAAGCAAGCTAGGACTTTAACTTACCACTTCAATTAGCTTTAAGTGTTGCATATTGGTCAAGTGCAGGAGCTGGTGGTAGTTTTTGAAAATGGCACCCTTGTTTTCCTGATAGTCCACATCTGCTGCTCTTTAATATGAGCTGGGTCAAGAGCCAGGTGCTCCACACTGTCTGCTGGAATGAACCTCAAGACAGAGGCTTTGAATTCCCGGGGACTGAAAGACTGCACATCAGAGCTAAAGCAAGGGACCCCAAAACATTAGATACTATCTCAATAGTATATTGTGAATTACTTTTTCTGCATATCTGTTCTGCATATGACAGCAGTAAATGCAGGCCATCTACCTAGCCCCACTCACAGTTCTGACCTACTTTATGCAATTCTCATTCATCCTCAAACCACTCCTTCATGACTGAATAAAACCCTAGTCCAGCCCTGAGTTGAAGCCTTTGTTCTGGATAGCCATTTTAGTGGCTGGACTTAGGACCCCCTGTCTCCCCGTAATTATAAATATCCTTTAGTTTCTTTATTCACAGCATAGGTTGCACTGGAAGTTGTAGATTGGAATTTACTTGATCGTATTCCAATAACTTATCCATGGGATTACAAATATAAATTTACCGGTCTGAGACAAGGACTAGGAAAGACTCCCTATAATACTTCTGCTTAATTCTGTCTTCTTTCAAAAGACTACTTGGTCAAAAGATGTATAATATAGGATTTCAGATATACATCTTTAAAACAGTCAAACAGATCATTAGTTTGATTAGTAGTATTATAAAAATACAAATATTTGCATAACTACATAATACTAATATACTATTAAATTCTAATTGTATCATATTTAAGATCATAGTTAAGTTCATCATTTGTGTTTTATAAATCAAACTAATGCTCTATGAAAGTAAGGGTAAGTGATACAATCTTTCCAACCCCTAACTTACATTTTAACAAACTTTGTGTTTCCATACAAGGCAAAATCTTAGAGGATTTAAATTGAATTTTAAATGTGGCAAGAATTCAAAATGATGCACACTTTTTTCTTACACCCACTTGAATTACAATCCTCTATTTCATTTCTTACAGCTCCTCCCCAGTAAGACAGTAATTTAGCAGAAGTAATTTGCTTCTGTGAAAAACAATTTTTAGATTATAAATTTCTCTGACAGGAAAATATTTGTTGGAGAAAACAGAAGCAATCCTAAAACTCTAGGTTAGAGCAGGATTAAGATTCCTAAGACTGAGACATCTCACCATTCGAGAATTAGTCAGGCACTTGAAATTAGAGTAGTGATAGGTAAAAGAATGGAGTGGCTTGGTTTTGGAAGACTTTGTACTTTACATGTATATTGAAATAAACTCCAAAAAGCAAGAGGAACACATTGAGCAAAGAAACACACTTAGTTCTGCAGTCGTGTGTTAAACCACTGCATTGTAAGACTGGCGTTGCTTCCTCTCTAGCTAAAATATCTGGAAAAACTTGAATAGCTGTGCTACTTTCAATTCTTTGTTCTAGGTTGCATGATATTTTTGTGACAGTTGCAACACATTTTTATGCAACTTGACATAGAGTTGGGGAAACAGGGCAAATCATAACCTAAAACGTTTTAAGCCACTCATGAGTGTGACTGGAATCCTTTTCATATGCTTTAGTATCTCCACATGACATTTGTTTCAGGAAATAGCTGAAGAAACAAAGCAGAACAAAAATCATGGACTCTAAACCTTATCATCCTTTGACCACAAGCCTCATTATCTATTTCTATCAACTAAAGAAAGACATTGTGCTTTCTCTTGCTCCTCCAAATGTCAATCACCTCAATCTTTATCTGAAGCCTTTCAGTGATGATGTCTGCCACATGAATTCTCTTGAAGACATACTTTATTATTCCATGCATATCCTTCTGAGTGTTATTCTATTTGACTGACAGTGACTAAACTCTTTAGTTTGTTGCAAAAGTCTTTCTTCAGTTTAGCAGGTAACTAACCTTTCATTTTCACTTACATCACCCTCAAACGTATTTTCTGCTTTCTGAGTGGATCTCATTTTGTCTGTGTTCCATGGCACTTTCATTTCTTTTTCTCTCTGAAATGTTGTTTATTGTATTTTGTTCTAAAATGTATCTTTTAATAAATATTTGGGCTATAACATGCAAAATTTTGTAAATATGTCCAAAATCACACCATCAAAAACAAAGTAGTTAAAAGAGAAATAACATTTTAAATTAGGCAAAATTTTGAAATATATTTGTTTGAGCAATTTTAAAATATTAGGTAGCCCGATATGCAAGCAAAAGTCCAAAAACCTATGCAGAGAGAAAAATAATTACACTCTTTACAAAACAACTTTATTTGATAGTGTAGTCATTAGAAGAAAGTCTAGATATATTTTTTATAATAACTTCATGGTGGTATTGAGGAGACTGAAGAAAGGTGGCTGCCTGTAACTTCCCAGGGGCCCTCTTTCTGGTCAGAAGCAAACAAGCGCAGAATAGTTTTGCAAAACGTAAGAAACCAGATGAATAAAAGATAGATTTAGGAGAATAAAAAGGCAGTTTTGTATTAGTGACATCTACCCTTAGTTTAAGAGAGCGAAATGTGGAGAGTGACTCTCTGTTGGGGGTAGAAGAGGAAAACCAGTAGCAGAATTTGTCTGAAACCTCCACAAGAGGACCACCCCAGTAAAACCCTTCACTGGGCTCCCAACCCTTTCCTGGCATTAGATTTGAAGCTATAGCCATAAGATCCAGTAATTTCCAGTACATGATGTCATTGGAGCTTCACTTCCAAAATACTGAACAGGTCCAGGCCCCAGACCAGTATCCAACTAGTGCCAGCATCTCTGAGAATCCCTGCCCTATGGTCCTACTTTGGCAGAGGACTGCCTTCCACACAATCATCTTCAATATGCTATGAGATGAAACCAGCTGCAAAAACTGGTCCAAGAAGGAAAAAGGAAAGAAGAAAGGATCTACAAATAAGCTAGAGAATACCTCATAGAATAGTAATGGCAAGACCTTATCAATAATTACCTTGAATGTAAATGGATTAATTGTCCAATCAGAAGACAATATTTTAAAAAAGCTAATTGTAAACTGCCTAATTGAGATCTCACCTTTACAAAAACACATAGAGTGAAAGTGAAGATGGAAAGATGGTTTATGTCAGAGGAAACTAAGAACCAAAATTTCATTAGGTTCCATAGATGTTAGTTAAAATAAAAAAAAAAAACTCAAACACTCTAATAAAGTCATTATATAATGATTAAAATGCATTAAATATATCAACAAAATATTGCTAAAATTGATAAGATTGTAGTGCAATTGTATGGAATGTACAATCTCCCTTTCATTAATACCTCTACATCTCTATCTATATATATGATCAAGACCAAAAATCAGTAAGGGAAGATTGATTTAAAGCAATCTTACTACCAAGATACCTAATAGACATATGACCACGTCCCACTGAGCAACAGCAATGTGTCATTCTGTAAGATAGATAATATGATAGATCACAAAAAATTCCCAAAATTTAAAAAGATTTTTATCTAATGTGTTTAACCAGCCATAATATAATATTAAGAATAAATAAGAAAATTTTCAGAATATTAATACATACAAGAAAACTAAATAAGGTGCTTCTTAGCAATATAAGCTATTTATAGGAAAAGTTTTTTAAGCATTTGAAGTAGAAGAAAGTTGATTCACAATATATCACAATTTACAGGATTAGAAAAAGCAAGCTTTTGTTTTTGTTCTCTCCACGGTAGCAGAGATTGAACCCAGGCCCTCAGCTGTGTTAGGGAAGGTCCCTTCACTGAGCTGTACTCCTGGCCCCGGCAGTTCTAACAGGGAAACATACACCAATGAATACCTGCACAAAAATAAACAGAAAAAAATACTCACAAAATCTAATATGACATCTTTCAAACTAGAGAAAGGAAAACAAGTTAATTCCAATATTAGTTGAAGAAAGGTAATGATAGAAAGGTCAGAAATAACAAAATAGATACTATAAACAATAGAAATAAGTGGACTACAATAGTATTCATTTTGAAGATACATAAAATTGGCAGGAAGCTTGTTTGAGGAAAAAAGAAGACTTGGATAAATATACTCAGAAATAAAAGACATGACATAGATTGATACCACAGAAATACCAAGAAACTACTATGAATGGCTACATATCAACAAATCTGAAGAAATTATTGAAATCCTGAACACATGTAAACAATAAACTGAATTATTAAGCACCAAAATATTTGACAGACAGTAAGTAGAGATTGAGACAGTGAGAAAATATCTTCCATTGCTAAAAACCTGATAGTTTCACTGATGAATCCTCCCTGCTTGGTAGAAGTCATAAAACAAGTCTATCTCCACATCTTCCAAAATGTTAAAGAAGAGAGATACTCATAAATTGATTGTGTGAAGCCAGCACTGCCTTGATGCCATACCCAGGCAAGGACACAGGAAGAAGCAAATTTATATAAGCCAATAGCTTTGAGTCACTTAGTTACAAAAATCCTCAAAGAAATAAAGCAAACTCAATTTAACATTACACTGAAAGAATGATTCACCATGATAAGGTGAAATTTATGTCTGTGTGCAAGGATTTCAACATGTGGAAATCAAGAGATGTAATAAACCATGTTCTACAATGCGTAGCAAATAATACATCACCGTCTCAACAGATGCACCATAAGTATTTGATAAAATTCGCATCATTTCATGATAAACACTCTCAACACCTAGTCACAGGAGTAAAGTACTCTAACACCATGGCATCTGTAGGTCAGACCAACAGCATTCAATCCAGAGTGAGGTCTCAATTCCTTGACACTTTTCCAAAAATATCTGACAGTCTGGAGGACTTTAGTGAGAGCCTGTGAATGAGATGGCCCACAATTTTTCCTGGTGATGTGACCTGTTTTATTGGAAATTGAATGATATTATCTTACAAATATAACTTTATTGATTGCTGTATTTCTAGTTGAAAATAGGAGAAACATATATTTATCAGACACTGGGAATAATGTCTCAATTATTTATTTGTTGTTTTCTTTTTATCATATTGCTTTTTATTTATGAGTATATTCTGCAATTTATTTTGCATAATTGTGAGTTTTATAATTTTTTTTATTTCTTCAGCATTGAAGAGGGAGTATCTGAGGTTTGCCTTTTTCATTGTCTTTTTGGCCTTTCAGCCCAGAAGTTCAAAGGATTCTTCCCTTATATTTCAGCTTGCCAGAAATAATATCATTTTTCCACTTATAAAAATATTTTTAATCCCCAAAACATTCCCTGACTGGAGCTGAAGTAACCTGTTTTTGTTCAGGGATCCTGGCAGAGTTTTTTTTTTTTTTTTTCTTATGCACAAATTCTGATTTAAATTGTTGCATAAAATAGAAGCACTTCAGGAAGAAATGGTAGGATTTTATTTGTAATGTGAAAACTATAAAGATTTTTGGAGGTCAAACTCCTGCTTATTGATGTGGTACAAGGTCTTGCTGCTCAGCTTGGACAACTTACGCACTCCTGGCGATGCTCCTGTTTTCAGCCTCCCCAGGCTGGGATTACAGGCGTGCATCACCATACCTGTTTTTTTGTTTTGCTTTTCTAATGTATTTGATTGTTAAAAGGTCTCACTGTGCCCTCACACTTACAGTGACCCTCTTGTTTTCAGCATCTTCAGCACTGAGATTGTAGGCATGGGCCACTGCTCCCAGACTCTGTGGCTGGCTTAGCCTGCCTTGGGGGTGCGGCTGGCACGGTATGTTGTGCCGGGGATTGGACTTCTGTCAATGTGCTTGCCTAAGCTTACCTAAGCAGAGGCTTTAGTCTGTTGAGCTATCTTGCCAGCCCCCAACCACATCTAGTTTTGGTGGCTGCACAACATGAGGCCAATATGACATGCCATACGAGGGATCAAGCCCAGGTCTTTGCCCTTCACAGGCAGGCACTTAGACTGCTGAACTATCTCCCAAGCATTTTAGGGGCAAAATTTTAACAACAAATTCAAACTTATGGGCAAACTTAGCAGGGAGTTAATGTACATGAAAATGATAGAAAGATAGCTAGTCTTAAATAAAATTTCTTGAACCACCCCTATCCTCCTTATCCCCTATGTTCTATCTGCACATTAAAATTTTAAATGATAGCTTTTCTATGTATGAGAAGTTGGTTATCAAAGAAATACATGACAATAAACATAAATATACAGGGTGATTTTTATGATAATATACCTATTAAATGATTAATGGTCTGAAATTTTTGGAATGTGGTTTCCTTTTTATTTTTTGTCTTTTTGAGACAGGGTCTCACTATGCAGTTCAGGCTGGCCTTAAGCTCACTTTGTAGCTCAGGCTGGTCTCGAACTCACAACAATCCTCCTGCCTCAGCCTCCCGAGTGCTAGGATTACAGGCATGCACCACCACGCCCGGCCCTTTTTTTTTTTTTTTTTTTTTTTTTTTGTGGTTTCCTTTTACTTTGGTAAATATTAGATCAACATGTGTGTGCGAAGAAAATATTTAAAGGTTAAAGAGCAAATAGCACTGGTAACTCACAATTTTATGACTAATGCATAATTATTTTATTATGTTTCTTTACTTTTCTGTTGTTTTTGGTGCTTGGAATCAAACTTAGGACCTTGTGTTTACTTGGCAGGTACTTATGTTGCTAAGCTACATCTCTGGCCTCTTTATTGTATTTCTTAATGTATAACATAACTGTGTTGCTTGTAATTCTCTCTTCTCTAGATAGTTTCTAAATGTTAATCAGTTTGCAGGTTTTTATGTTTTCTTCTTTTTACGTTAAAAATTATTTTAGTGTGCACTTTTTGCACATTTATTTATGCTAGCTATATTTCCTATGTATGTCACCTGTATTTGCTTATTAGTAAATTTAAAAACTTAAAAAATAAAGTAATTACAACTATCTCATTTATTTTTATAGCTTCTGGATTTCCAGATAGGACATAGTCCTAGGTTTTGCTCTGAAATATTTTATCATTTTTACTATATTTCACAATTTGGTTTATTCCTCTAAAATTACTGTGTATGATAACAGAGAGTGTCCCTTTCATGTTCAACCCTCAGATGAATAATCAATGTGTGCAGAGCACTGTGCTTGTTTTTAACACTGAGAATAGAACCCATGACCTTGTCCTGATACAGGATCTCAGGGCTCACTAAGTGGCTAAGTTGCCCTGGCTGGCTTTGATCTCATGAACCTTCTTTCTCAGGGTGTGGGGATGCAGGTTGGTGTCTCCGCACCTGGCAGTGAGGCACCACTTGCTGAGCACACCGTTCTTCCCCAGGTGCATTGAAATGTCAAGAATTTTGATATTGATTTTCAGAATTATTAGCATTTACAAGGTCTAAAATCAGAAACATTTTCAAGAATTGATACTTTTTAATATCAATAACTGTCTGAGAAAGAAATTAGAAGAGCAAATCCATTCACAGTATTTTTTAAAATACCTATAAATAGATACATCCAAGAAGATAAAGATCACTACAATGAAAAATTATAGAACACTGAGCCAGCCAAATAGCTAGCAAATTAAAGTGTCTGCTTAGGCAGACTTGTGTCCTGGGTTCAATAGCCTGCGTGCTGGGCCAGCCCCGCCAGCGGGGCGCTCTGAGTTGGTGATGGGAGACTGGCCGCGGTGGCGCATGCCTGTAATCCCCGCACTTTGGAAGCTGAAAACTTGAGAATTACTATAAGTCTGATCTACATAATGAGACCCTGTACTAAAATAAAAAATAAAACAGAAAGGAAAGAAAATTATAGAACACTGACGAGAGAAATCAAATAAAACAGTACTAATAGAAAAAAATACATATTCATGGACTGGAAGAATATATTTAAAATAGTCATATCTGGCCCGGCCAAATAGCTCAAGGGCTTGCCAAATAGTTAAGGGGATTAAAATACATGTAAGCAGGTGCAGGGGACCAGAATTTCACCCCCGGGCCTGCCGTGCCGGCCCAGCCCCTTGGATGCATGGAGACAGCAACTGAGACTGGCCATGGTGGCACAAGGCCTATAATCACAGATTTTGGGAGGCTGTAAATAGGAGAATCAGTACAAATCCTATCTAGTAGTGAGATAGTGAGACCCTGAACACCTTGTAGCCCCTTCCCTAAATACAGGAGAAACAAATTGGCCATATTACCAAAGTCAACTTATCTGTATTGATACAGATAAGTTAAATGCTTACAATATGCAATGATGGAAGATAGACATTTCCCTTCCAAAAGTTACAAACAGGGAGATGAAACCAGCAGGGTAAATATTAAGTCTTGTAGTTACATGTGGAACATCCTAGGCAGAATGTAGCAAGATGTGAACTAGAAAAGGCTTGGGTGATCCCACCCCTAAAGTACTTCTTGTGGTTGCAGCTCCCATGGGAACTCTCTTGGACCCTGCTTTGCTCTTTACTGTACTATTTTCTCTTTTCAGATGAAAAATAGAATGCATTTATACTTTCATGCCACAAGTAGGCACTTACTGCATTATACTATATTTTGTCAGTATTCTAATATGTGAAGTCAGCAGGTCTATTTCGTGATGCTCAGGAGAATTGTTAACCTTCATTATATAATTAGATCCTTGCTGGTACTTTTCCTGCAACATACTGAATTCAGCTGCAGGTGCCAGAAAGAGCTAGATTTCCAAAAAACTGTGGCAATTCTAACCATCTACCTGTGGGACTCTGGTGTGAATTGTGTTGAAATCACATTTTTTCCACAACAGTGAAATTTTGTTTTCTACATAGCGTTTACTACAGCTTGTTATTTATTCCCTGAAAACTTGGAAAAGGAGCTAATTTTATTTCTGTGATACAGTAACTGAGCATAGAAAATAATGTAGATTTAATTGTCTTAGATGTCACAGTGTTGCCATTACATGAAAGACTTGCTTCTATCCCTCACATAGCTGATGACAGAACTCAAATTATTAACCAAGATTCTCCTCTTTAATTTTGCCTTTGTAGTCCAAAGAAGAGATACTACTCATTAGCAGCCCTATTAAATCCTTTTCCAAGTAAAATTATTTGCCTTATTAAAGATATTTTGTTCTTTATATAAATCTGTAATTGCCAATAAGATATTCCTTTTGCTGAAATATATTTGAGCTTAAAATTTTAATATTTGTATTTTTGATGATAAAAACATTTTTCTATTGATAGTAACTTACTGAAATCATCAAATGTCATTTGTGACAACACAGTTGAAGATTCTTGACTCAAGAAATAACCAATTTTTCTTCCTACTTAAATGATAAATATGTAATATGTTATGAAAGAAAATATGCAATATGTTAGCAAAATATTAATAGAAAGTAGCCATATGAGGACAAATATTTTAATAATTTCCTATTTCCTTTTAATGTGTATCTTGTATCATGCGGCACAACTAACATAATCTGAATTTTTTGCTGTATGATTATGGTATTATTGAACTCTGAGTTTATTAGAGAATATTCCAAATGATAAATGCAGTCAAATAAAGTATAAGGGGAAGTTTAATAAAGTGTACAATCAAAGTTGTAATTACAAAAGTTGCCTGTTTCCTTCCCTTCAAATTCTTTTTTCCCAATATGGAATTATTACTCTTATTCTGTTTCATGTAATAGTTTTCTCTTGTTGATGTAACAAAAATATCAACATCGCTAACTTTCTCATTTGGCTTAAAATTAAAGCTGAGGGATATGGTGGTCTACTCATCACACATTCACTTTTTCAGAATGTGCTTGCTTTGAACTGAAAAGCTAGCCAGTCTGTGAAATTTTCAGAGAATAATAAATTAAGAACACCACCAAAGTCATTTTGTCATGCCATTGGGTTGCTTATGCCAACCCAATATGCTGTATGCCATACTGTGGAGCTGAACCGTGAACTCTTTTACCTTTTCTCTTCTGTTTGCTTAGACTGATCTTGAACTTGCAACCCTCCTATTCCAGGCTGGAATTTCACACATGTACTACCATGTCTGATTAATACATATTTGCTTTTAAGCCAGAGACATCTAAGCACTGATATAAATGTCAACTCACAATATTGGCATCTCTCTATTTAATAAAATGGTCCAAAAGCAGGCAAAGGGCCCATCATCTTGTTTGTTCTCTCTCCCTTTTTATTTCTACCTGTGTTATTTCAGCATCCAATGGCAATTCTTTCCTGTTCATCATACCAGAAGTGTACTAATGATAGCAACAACTTCCAAGGACTATTATTATAGTTTTAAATTGATTTAAAAGAATTCATTAATTTTCTTATGCAGTATGATTAGTATATGCTCACGATGTATACTTCATTTTTATACTTTTCTGCTGGATGGTTAAGACCTAGGTAGATCAAGACTTATATACCAACACAAGAACTTTATATTTCCTATGTGGTCATTGAAGTCCTCTCAGGGTTTATCTTGTAGTCCTGTACATTATTCTGTAGTTCCATTGTCTGTGTCATCCATGTAGATGAGTCATAGCCAATGCTTGACCAGATTGCTCTCTGTGAGAGCTTGAGAGAAAGTTTCTCTTCATGTGACTCTCCCCAGGCACACTTTAGAACTTCAATCTCTTTCCTCTGTGGTTCCATAATCTCCTTGTTCAGAAAATTTGGAGCTCACCTGAGTTTCATGATGTTACAGTACAGGTTCTCCTATGTCCTGAGTCTTCGCTGACCTTGAAAGGCTGGGGCCAAAATGTTGGCTGGCCTTGTGGCTTTTCTATTTCTCCAACTCTGACTTTGTGATCTTAGGTTGTTAACCATCCAGAAGAAAAGCTGATTAGTAAGCTGAGCTGTAAATGGATATGGTCGACAATTTCTTTGAATAACTCACTATGGTTGTAGAATGCTGGACTGTGTTGGATTGTAGTGTCGAGTTCAAGCACCTAAGTTAGTTGAATGTCAATGGAGTGCCCACTTTTGACAGGTGTAGACAAAGGAAGGGTTGTAGAAAGAAAAAATCATGATGTGTGTGTATAGACA
>PVKA01022499.1:0-37030 GCA_004027165.1 Ctenomys sociabilis | reverse complement strand
AGTAGACCTCTATCTGATTGCTTATTAGTTAGGATTTTTTCAAAGTTTGTGGGTTGTCTTTTCACTCTGTTGACAATTTCTTTTGACATGCAGAAGCTCTTTAAGAAGAGTTGATCCCATTTGTTGATTCTTTCAAGAGCTTCCCGTGCGAATATATGTTTGTTCATGAACTCTTTACCTACCCCTATGTCTTCAAGAGATTGAAGTTCTAAAGTGTGCCTGGGGAGAGTCACATGAAGAGAAAACTTTCTCTCAGGCTCTCACAGAGAGCAATCTGGTCAAGCATTGGCCGTGACTCATCCACATGGATGACACAGACAAAGGAACTACAGAATAATGTACAGGACTATAAGATAAACCCTGAGAAGACTTCAATGACCACATAGGATATATAAAGTTCTTGTGTTGGTATATAAGTTTTGATCTACCTAGGTCTTAACCATCCAGCAGAAAAGTATAAAAGCATAAAAATGAAGTATACATCGTGAGCCCATAATATTAAGCTGAGCTGTAAATGGATATGGTCGACAATTTCTTTGAATAACTCCCTATGGTTGCAGAATGCTGGACTGTGTTGGATTGTGGTGTTGAGTTCAAGCACCTAAGTTAGTTGAATGTCAATGGAGTGCCCACTTTTGACAGTGGTAGACAAAGGAAGGGTTGTAGAAAGAAAAAATCATGATGTGTGTGTATAGACAGTACAGTTGGGATAGATAACGCTAGATAGATAACGCTGTGCTTCTACATAATTCTATGAGAGGCAAGATCTGCACTAATGGTGGTTGAACAGGATATTATGTCGGCTTTTAGTGGTATGGTCATCCACTAGGTAAATAATTATTGAATTTTTGATATAATTCAGCTATTAAAAAAAGATAAGTAAGCAACTACACTCTTAATTCACTGATAAGAGATATCTGCTGAAATAATATCTGTAAATATAATATCATGTATGCACCTTGTACAATATCAAAACGTTATGAAAACAGTTTGCAATGTATTAATTCATCGACTCTGTATGGTTAAGGTGTCTTGAAACTGTCTGATTGACATTTGTATTTTAATAAAATAAAAATAAATGGAAAAAAAATGTAAGTTATGTTAGGCATTGTACATCAATATTAATGTTATTTTTATTTCAGGTTTTTCTCATAAACGATGCTCAAGGGAACAATGTCACTGCTACCTAAAAGTAAGGAATGAAGTCAAAAGTGTATAATAAAAAGGAGTTTTTTTTGAGGCCTCAGGACAGGTCTGGTTTGACTTGTGGATCTGGCATTGAACCACAGCATTCTGAGCCTGACTGCTTTGTTTAAACAGGCACTTAACAAATGAGCTAATGGGCAGGCCCCAAAAGGAGTTTTAATTTAACTTTTTTTTCACTTATAAATGAAATGAGAGCTTGGAGATTTGAGAATATTATAAATAACTTCGATGACTTATGCTATAGAAATCAAATACATTTTAAATACAGGCTTCACTGTCATTGAGATGAAAATAAGGTAGCATTACTTACTCTCTTAGAACTGCATACCAGATTGGTACTGGCATCAAACAGTATACATAGTAAGTCCAGGGACAGGCTTGAATCAGTAGGAAAAATGCTACTAAAGTGCCAATAGCTACAAAATATGGCAGAAGATGGCTTGGTTTCTGAAAAATCAAACAAAATATTAAAACACTTCCAAACACAAATAGTTTTTCAAAGATATTTTACAAGATGAAGAAAATACATTACTTTATTTCAAAACTTCTAAGAGCCAGGATTAAAAAAAAAAAAAAACCCTGTCATTTAAAGAAAAAGATGGAGATCCTGTGGTTGTGATTAGGCAATTCTGAGCTTATAGCAATGAAGCTCCTAGAGTTTATGTGCACGAAACTGTTAGGCATGTGAACATATTTGCTCCTAGAAAATGATTTTACAAATGTTGACTGAATTGTCTGGCTAGCCCACAAAAGCCTATTTAATTCATAATAAACTTTGAGATGCAATCTATGTCTAAAGTTTTATCCAAGCTCCAAATGCACATGCTGCTGCCCATGCTTCTCTTTCCATTGTTAACCACAGTAGGATCATTCACTTACATTTGTTCTTGATCACCTGTAAAACAAGGCAATTCCCCAGTGCAAACCCCTAATCAGAGCCTTCCTGGGCTAGGAGGAAAACAGTGCTGTAGGTCATGTGAAAGGACCATAGATGGGCATTCTATGACCAAGAAAAGGACACATTTTGACTTTGATAACTATGAGCAAAACTACTAGGGTTCATCCTAGGTGTTAGAAGAAGGTAAACCATATAAAGGACTCTACAAGATGTTAAGTATCTCTGGAGAGAAAAAGGTTATGAACAGAAATAAAAAGGGAATGTAATGCTCTTTTGCTTCCATTCCAAAGTTTTACTCTGTTACCCTCTTGCCTTGTTAAGGCCATCTAAAGTGAAAATTAAGATGTGCCTTCTGGAAATAAGGAAATTTAGGGAGGAAAAGGAAGAGAGTATTGCTTTTCCATACTGGCATAAAAACGGCATAGAAAAGTAAGAAGGATAAATTATGGCATGGTTATAAAAAGGAGCTAAAATAGTACTGTAACTAAGAGTTTAGAGGTAGACAGACCAGAATTCATTTCCTAGATCTAATACCTTCTCACTGTATGAAGCATGAGCAAATACAAAACTTTGAGACTTAGTTTTACTCCATCTATAACACTGGAATAGTAATGTTATACCTATTTAGCAAAACTAAAAGAGGTATGAGATAAAAGTCTTTAAAGCTGAAAATGACTTATTCACCTCTTTACTGTAAGAGCTGAGAAGAATAGCAAAATAATATGAAACTAAGTTCACAATAGTATCTGAAGGGCTGAAGGTATAACTCAGTGGTAGAAGCCTCAGGTTTCATACCTAGAACCGTCAAAATATTCCCCCAATGAAATGGTTGAGTATCTGAAAAAAGAACTTGAAAGTTTATGGTCAATATAATATAGTGTGGTTACTTAATATTTTAATACACACAAGATTGAGAATTGACATCTATCTATTTATAGGAAACTGTGTCATGAAGATCTAGGTTCTGTTCTTCCTAAGGCAGTAAAATTGAAAGGATTTTAAATAAGACAAAATATTTTCCACTTAATTTTGAATTGATTCTCCTCTCCCAAGAAACAACCAACTATGCTGTGTGAATATTTCTTTACCCAAAAGATACTTATGAAATCACACACTGTGTGCTATGATTTGTACTGAGTTCTGGCATTCAAGGAATTTAAATCACAAAGAAAGAGACCCATAACTTAAGGACTTAATATTTTTTATTTTTCCAGTTAACATGAGAATAGTAAGCATGTGAAAAAAAAATACCTCAGTGTAAAGTTAAAGATACCAGAGGTAGCAAACGCAAAAGAAAAGCTAAGAGTATATCAAAATTAAATACTCAGTTCATAAAGGGAGCTGTGAAAAACTACATTTTATTTAGGAAAGAGACTAGTCACCGTACTTTTCTATAATAGAAATAAATTAAAAATGATGTCTAGAATCTGAGGGATACAGTCATATAGAAGTGACATACCTTTGGAGTAAGACCCAAATAGAATTTTGAAGCTGCCATTCTATTTGCTTGTCAATTTGAGTAAAACACGTAGCTTTCCTGAACATCGGTTGCCTCAACTTCCTCTGCACAAGCTCCCTGAACCATCACATTCTAATATACATACAGGTGAAATTCTCTGACCTTCTAACTGTCCTTCATGCCTCCCTACAGTTAATGCTATAGATTATTCGATATTATTCTTCCTATGAAACTGTTAACACTGTGTCAATTCTCAAGACTAAACTCTCACTTAAAAGAGGAATCAGAATGTTTTGTAAACATAACCAAAATATTCAAATTTTTTAAATAACCTCAAATGTTGTGGTAAGTTTTATACATCAGCATAACAACTTATTGTCTCTAGATATCCAAACCTTAATCTAGATGCTGGTGTGATAGTATCCTGATACTGTAATCAAAATCCATAACCAGTTTTCTATTTCCCACACTTAACATTAAAGTTAAGCATACTGCTTTGAAGCAATTTTTTGATTATGTGTACAAGAAAGATATGGAAAAGTTATAACATAGTATGTAGTTACAAAAAAATAGAAAAATTAGCATCACCAAGACTATAGGAGAATTTAAATCATTTATATAGATACCGATATGTCCTGACAGTTTACAGGGTCAATTATAAATACATCTTTCTACCAACTGAAGAAATAGAGATAACAGAAAAAAGATCCAGTACAAGTAAAGCAAATGAAGGTTAAGAGTCACCTTACTATAACAATGTAACATTCTACAAACTTAATATATGACTGAAGAGATTTCTTTCTATAGAAATTTTTTATGTCATCATTTGAATCTTCAATCTATTTTTATTTATTTATTTATTTATTTTTTTGACTCTTCAATCTATTTTCTGAACCTACCTTAACTTCTTTTCTAACACATCTTGTTAGATTGGAATGAGACTTGATGGTCAACAGAGAAGCATAAACTGTCCATCCCACAAAGCCAATAACAACATTGATAGCCAAAAAGAATCTATCGTAAGTGTGATAATAGGACAATCCTTTCAATGCAAGATGAATCAGCTCCTTGCAAAGGGAGATCTATGGCAGAAAAAGAAAAAAATATATATATGTATATATACTGTACAGAGGAAAAAAAAACTAAATTTCAAAGAAAGAAAAATGGAAAAGTTCCTAACAGTTAAACCATTGTTGTAAATTGCAGTAGTAACTGACTGTAGATGTTGGAATAAAAACAGAATTTAATTGTCCTCTTCTTGCAAAAGATGACAAATATTATGGAAAAAAGTAAACTTCAGAAATATAATAACAAAGGAATTTTACTATAAACTATAATATATAAAGTATTTTAAAATAATTCACTTTACATAAATTATCTTTAATTGATACAATAAAGGAGAGGAAGTTTTTCTAATGCAGGTCTCAATTAACCATATATATGGTTAGCCATATCATTTTTTTCTCAGATTACCCACATGTGTTATAAAACATCTCTAAAGTGGTTTAATATTTTAAAGGAGAATAGTTTGTCACTCAAAAGCCATAATAAGAGTAAACCAGTAGAAATACACAGATTGGCAATTTTTAAGGCAATTTTAGAAAATGAAAACCAAGCTTGTTCCTTACTTCAAATTTTATGATCATTTAAACAAAGAAAAGAATTAATGAAAAACATAGTAGGGAGTAGGGTATGAGTTGGGAAGAGTTATAGCTTCAGTATGAGGCTTCTGATGGTATCAGTGACATGTGGTTTTCTAAAATACTGTACAAAAGAGATGAGAATATCTTAAAATGCATCTTATCATTAAAATGGCAATGATAGTAATTTCTACTGCTAACTGTTCCCAAATGTACCCTAATATTATCTAAAACAAAGAGGAATGGGTTCATGGCTAGTGCAGTCACTTAGGAAAGCTCTCTGGGCTGCCCCACATGCTCATCACACACCTAGACTTCAGCCCACAAGGCCCAGGTACTTACTGCTTCATCAAACTCTCCCTGTTCCATGCAAGACCTTGCTTTTCTTAAAATGTTCATCTGTTTAGCATCAGAAAGCAGCCTATGAAAGAAAAAGAACAACAGCAAAAAAAACCTCTGAAAAATAGGTTTTAAAATGTTTCCTCGTTTCAATTATTTTGTTTATCTTTACTTAAAAAAGATGGCAAAAATTGAGATAAGACAAAATAAAAGGAGCCTCAAGTTAAATGGTACTGTTGCTAGCTGTCTGAACTCTTCAGAGAAACATTTTATAATAAAATTTGTCATTTATGTATTTTTTTATTTTATTTTTTTGTGAAACCAGAGATTGAACTCAGGCCCTTGTATTTACCAGGCAAGCGCTTAGTCTACTGAGCTATCTCCCCAGCCCTAGAATTTTTTAGTTTCATCTGTAAAATTACACTTGAGAAGGTCACACAAACTATCATTACGTAGAAATGTTAAGATTTTGAGAAAGAACTGATTAAATCAAAGTAATTAAAGAAATGTATAACAGGAGTTCTACTACTAAGACACTCTGAAAAACATAGCTCCTTGTCAAAAGTGTTAGGTCAATCCTCACTATTGGAAAGAAGAAAAAACAAAGTTAAGTTGCTCTGGTTCAGTTCTCTGTCCTTTCAGATACCAAATACTTTGAATATTTTCCTGCAAGTCTTAGAAATGCAATTAGTGAACCAATGGGCACAAACATATTCTGCAGATAATATCTAAGCTGAATTCTACAAATTTCCATATGACCTCCTTCCTCTTGCTCTAATCTACTCGGCTTCCCAGAATAGTAATCACATTATCTAACTTCATTGCATTTGATATGGGCATCTTACTGTCTACTTTATCAGCTCTAATCTTCCTGGCCTACTGATGATATTCTCTATCTACCACTTAATTTCCCCTTATTCCAAATATAATCTAGCACATAATGATTTAACTCTTTACTCTAATTATCTTGTATATACATCTGAGTTCTTGCTCATAAGATCTTCCTCTCTCTGCTTTCCAAAATCAAATCTTTGGGTGGTCCAATCTAAATATCACCTTATACCATTAGCACTTTAGTGTGGGCAAATGATCTGCTTATTTCCTGCCAATTAAATTTTAACATCTATGTGGATCAAGATGTCTTATATTTCCACTAATTTATACAATAATATTCAGCAAAGTGCTAAGACCATAAAATAATTCAACAAACCTTAACTGATTAAAATGCTATCAAAATAATGGCAGACCTAAACATTTTTAAAAAAAGAATGATATATATTGTCATTCTTACAGTACTTACGGACTTGCTAAATTAAATAAAAAGATGAGAAAGAAACTTTATCTGACACTAAAGTACCTAAGCCAACTTAATAAGCCTTCCAAGTAAAGCATTAAGAAAAAAAGAAGAGGGCCAGCCAGATACCTCAGCAGATAAAGCACCTGCAAGTATGCGCAGGGGCCAGGAGTTTGATCCCTGGGCCTGCCATGCTGGCCCCACTCCCTGGGCACGCTGAGATGGCAATTGAGACTGGGCGTGGTGGTGTGTGCTTATAATCTGCACGGCCCCTGAGCCTGCTTACAGGCACTTTGGTCTGCTGAGCTATCTAGACAGCCCTCTTCTTTTTTTCTTAATGCTTTACTTGGAAGGTTTATTAAGTTGGCTTAGGTACTTTAGTGTCAGATACATTTTCTTCTCATCTTTTTATTTAATTTAGCAAGTCCGTAATTCCTTAAGAATGACAATATATATCATCCTTTCCTTTTTTTTTTTTCATTTTTAGCCTAAGAACCAGCTCTTGGGAGGCTGTAAACAGGCAGATTACTATGAGTCTGATCTAGTAGTGAGACTCTAAACAAACACCTTGTAGACCCTTCCCCAAAATACAGAAAAAAAAAAAAGAAAATTTTAAGGAGAAATATTTAGGTTATATTACATAATATTATATCTGAAGTAGTCAGATATAGAAATAGAGTTCAGGTTAGTTTACAATTTATCCTAGTTTGATTATTTTTAAACAAGGGTGACATCAAAGGCAGATATAACAAAGGTTTGAAATACATATAGAATTCTTCAAAATGTTCAGTACAAATTTCACTGTGGTATCAGGACATTGAGGACTTATAAATTTGTCCCCCAGTATAAATTATTTTTTTCAAGCTTTTAAGATGCAAAATAAAATTTCTTAGTATTACATAATTTAAACCTAAAGAGGTTTTGTAAAAAAAGTAAAGGCCAAAATAGAATGCACAACATGTTGATATTTATGTTTTAAAAGGTAAGCAAAATGAACACCAACAACAAAACCAAATAGGTTGTCAAATAAGTAAAAGAATTTCATATAAAACTTAGAACGAAGGAAGGAAGGAAAGAAAGAAGGAAGGAAGGAAAGAAAGAAGGAAGGAAGGAAGGAAGGAAAAGACAAGAGAGGAGAGGAAAGGAGAACAAAGGAGAGAGGAGAGGAGAGGACAAAAGGCAGGTGTGGGGCTATGGCTCAGTAAGAACCTCTCAGATTTAATCCCAAATACTGTTTTAAAAAAAAGGAAAAAATGATTATAGATAGAAATATGGAAATGTTTAAAGGAAAGGAATAAGAAGAGACAATAAATATTGTGAGAGCTGAGGAGATAGCCTGGCAGTCTAAATGCCTGCTTGGCATGCACAAGGACCTAGTTTCAATCCCCAGTATCACATGCCATGCTGAGGGACCTGTGCTGAGCCAGTCACTGAAACTGGGACATGGTAGTGCACACCTATAATCCTAATGCTCGGGAGGCTGAGATAGGAGGATCACTACAAGTCCTTATAGCAAATAAATAAATAAAAAGATTTTTTTAAAAAACTACATAGCCTTACAACATGTGAGTATTTATAGAGTACATATGTGTATCAAAAATACATGAACTACAAATAATAAAAACTAGAAGTAATCAGACCTTCATTTGGATACTTATCCAGGGAAATGAATAAATGAATTGTGGATTCTCATAATCTTATGTAGCAGTGAAAAACAAAGTATGATCATATCAAATTATCATATAGCATAATATTAAGGATAATAATCTAAGCCCCAAAGAGAACATACTGCAAAATTCTTTACATAAAGTTCAAGAACATGAAAAACTACTCCAGTTTCAAATCTGGAGAAGCATAAAGGAAATGTTCTATTTTTTTGATCCAGGTGCTGCTTATAAAAGTGTGTATATTCTCTAAGTATTTGCAGCTGTGCGCTTAACAATTTGTTAAGTGCTTTGTGCACACTTCAATAAAATTTGCTTTTGCATACTTCAATAAAATTTATTTTGAAAACTAATCAGTATGAAAACAGGCCAAACAGAGGAAAGGAGAATTCACGGAATCAATATTTTTTAAAAAAGGCATTTTCTTTCACACCTTAGAAAGCAGAGATTAAAGTAATGTAAAGAGATGGTTTAAAGTATACCTGAAAGAGGTATTTCTGAAGAAAAAGTGCTATAATGACAGAAGTATAATCTTGGTCCAAGGAAAAGTTATTACACAGAGACTAAGGATACAGTTCCTTATGCTCAGGCCTTATCAAAATTCACTGATAAAACCACAGATGTAAAATGCCCATTTTAATCTGTACTCAAGGTTAAGCCACATCTTATTACTAAAAAGAATAAGTACCTACTTCTGAAAGTTATCATCTTTTGAGAGGATTTCATTTACCTGTATTATGGTTTGTATCTAGGTATTCCCCCAAAGCTTACGTAGTCATTAGGGTGGGTTTCTAGAGTTCGTGATTAATTCATGATCCAATGCTGGGCTTATGAGTATGAATGTTATACCCAAGGATAGCTGGAATGGAATATAAGGAGAGAGGCTTGCTGCTGTGGCTGCTGCCACTGCTGCTCCTGCATATTTGCTCTTAATTTTGCTGTTTTCTGCTGTCATGACTGTTGCCCTCTTCCATGTGCCACTCTGCCCTGGAGCCAGCTGGTTAGGGATTGAAACCTCCATAAATTGAGAGTTAAATAAACCTTTCCTTCCTTAATTTTGGGTGTTAGGTATTTTGTCCCAGTAACAAGTGGAAAGAAACTGAGACAGTCTGGATGGTCAGATAATTTTCAATCTTCTTAGAACAGGTATATAAAATTTATACTTAATTTCCTTAATACTATTTAATATTTTCATTTCAGTTTTTATAATATATTTACAACTTAGTAACAGACTTTTATCACTTTCTTCTTAGTGAGTACAGCTGTTTAATACTTCTTGGTTTCTAAGTTGATAGCACAAAATAGTGACAAGGACATTTGAAGAGGATTCAGAATAGTAGTACAATCAATTAAAGGACTGAAAATTAACTCATCTTATAGGAAGTATGAAGAAAATATATAATACAGCAACACAAAAGAGAAGGCTTCCAGAATGAAAATATGTGCTCATGTGCTAATAACAACAAACTTAATCAGCTATTCTTTTGAAAAATAAACTGGGCCAGGGAGATAGCTCAGTAGAATAAGTGCTTGCCTGGCAAGCACAAGATCCTGAATTTAATCCCTGTACCGCAAAAAAAAAAAAAGAAAGAAAGAAAGAAAAAAAAAAAAACAACAAAAAACTGACTTACATGGGTTAAGAACTTTTGTTCAGAGAATAAGGTTTAATTGACATGTAGGAGTTTAGACACTAGTACAGACTATATCAAGTTCCTTCTATATCTACATTTCTACTTTTCCTGAAATAATACAAGTTTTAAGTACAATATAGTATAATGACAAATTATTCAACTACACTTTAAAGTCTCTGGAATATTTAAAGCATTAATTAGTACTCATGCCCTTACAAAAGAGTAAGACAACAATGAAATGCATAATTTTTGATAAACATAAAAAACGCTAATAGAAAAAATCTGAACTGCTAGAATGATAAAAATATACAAATTGTCAAATGGAAGGACAGGGCAGTTTTGACAGAAAACAAACTATGTCTTGAATAAAAGAAAAAGCACATTACAAACTAATTGTGCTGAGAAGCCATCCTAATTATTATTTATTCCACTGCTATTTCTAAAATCAGGATGAAAGTAAGAATCTGGAAACTGAGAGATTTTAAAAGTACTGAGACCTTAAGTCTAATTCTATTCATTTTTTAAGATATTGAGAGCTTAACAAGTTAATTTATTAAGGAATATTATCCAAAACAATTTAGTTTTATAGTTTAAGATATCAAAAGGGAGACTCAATATAATGAAGGATATCTAAAATTTTGTTACTGAATGTTTTCTATGTTAGTATAATTAGTTGGGATGGTAAGATTTCAAGTAAGAAAGAATACTTCAATGAAGACAGTAGGAAACCTAAAAGGACATAAATATACCTACTGTTTTTGTTGTATGTTAAAATTCATCACATATTTGTTGAATATAAGAATGGTCGGGAGTAAGCCAAAACTCTAAGGGAAAGACTTAAGAAAAAACTTCATTTAGAAACTAATTATTGGCCCTAACACATGCAGCCTTCTAGAGAGATTTAGGTATTTAAAAGCTTTTTCATAGGGGTGGGTATATAACTTAGGCAAAGCACTTGTGCAGCACGACTGAGGACCTGAGTTTGATTCTCAGGACTACAAATGAAACAACTAAATTTCACACAGTTGGGATATAAAAATTGGCTAACCTTACCCACAACTTTTTGTTCAGAAACAACTTTTTCACAGTGGAAACTTACTGTATCAACATTATGCTGAACTGTTACTAAGATCAGACATGGAGAAAACAATTAAATAAGCCATAACAATACTAACAATGGTAGGTTGCCACTGTAAAGTATCCACCTGGGTACAATGGTGCATATCTATAATCCCAGCCATTTGGGAACCTGAGGTAGAAGTGTTGCAAGTGGAGACCAGACTGAAAAACTAAACCAGACCTTGTCTCAAGAAAAAGGAACAATGGGGGAGTGGCTGGCAGTGCAGTACACAGAGAGCATGCCTAATCTGCCTAACCATCTCTGGAGCTCCCCCTCCCACAAAGACCAAGCACACTACTAAACTATGTTGATACTACTCTAACTCTGCTTCAAGAAGCATTAACTTTTATTAAATTTACTCATTTACTAAAAAATTTTTCTTTTTTTTATGTATTTAGTATAGGGTCAACAGGGTCTCATTACACATATCAGACTCATAATGATTCTCCTATTTTCAGCTTCCCAAGCACTGGGATTACAGGCACATGCTGCCATAGCACGCTGGGGATTGAACCCCTGTTCCTGCATCTACCTAAGTAGGCACTTTAATCCTCTGGGCTATCTGGTTGGCCCAGTTTGTTTTTATCTTTACTTTCTTTTCTCTCATATTTAGTACAGGAACTACAGGGTCACACTACGCAGATCAGACTATGTGATTCTCTGGTTTTCAGCCTCCCACAGGCTAGGAGTACAGTAGCACACCACCACACCCAGTCTCAATCAATGTCTCAGAGTGCCCCAGGGGCGGGGCCGGCACAGCACAACGGGAATCAAATTCTGGTCCCTGAGTCTGTGTAAGCAGATACTTTAATCTGCTGAGCTCTCTTGCCTGGCCTGTAACAAAAATCTAATAGCACTCATGCTAAAGAAAAAGATACTAGTATAGCATTTGAGGAATAATGAAAACATTAAGAAAAAGAATATTTGGGTTCAAGGTCCAGCTCTACATCTTACTTGTACAATAACTAAAACTTCATCTCTTTTATCATCCATAAAGTAGAAAAACCCTGTTTCACTCAATTCACTGATTACTATGAATCATATCTGTAAATACAAACAGGATCATACTTTAAAATCTTGAAGACAGTACAAAACTTTAACATGCCTAGGGAACTTAGTGGGATTCATGTCAAAATTAAAAAAAAAAAAAGCCAGGAATGTAGCTAAATGGTAGAATGCTTACTTAGCATGTATGATCCCTTATACCACCAAAACCAAAAAGAAAAAAGCAACTAAAAAAAAATTCCACATATTTTTAATCAAAATATAAGGTCAAGTAAGAAATAAACAATACAGTATGAATCCTACTAGTCTTTTTGGTTTAATTTCCTTCTCTTATGTATATGAATCTTTAAGGTAGTTATAATCATACCAAATATATAACTTCATAACCTGTGATTGTTCCAAGACAAATTCACATCTGAAAACAGAATTTTTTTAAAGTTTATTTTATAGTTTACCCAAGAATTGAACACTACTGTTGTTCAACTTTATGACCTTCCATTTTTTTATTATAAATAATCTTGTGATAAATGACTGATGGCAAAGACTTTCCATATTCAGTTCCTAAAGAAATGTATTATACAATGGAATTATCACTTTAAAGATTATAAATACTTTAATGTTCTTTATCATATGGAATTTATCCTCCAAAAAAGTATTTTTATTTAGACTGCCTACTGCAATTTGTGAAAATGCCCATTTAAACACACCATCACACAATAAAAGTTTTTGGTAATTTCAAAATTATTTACTTAAAGTAGATGAAAAGCTTTAACTACTTAAAATACTCAACTTAGTGAATGTGTTTATAACCTGAATGCTACTGATTCAATAATGGTATAATGACTAAAAATTTCACAATAATGATATTTTTCTTTATAATGGCTTATTCTAGTTTCTATAAAGTATAAATGAATAAATTCCATTTAATTATACAACAGTCCTCTGGTTCTGCCCCACGGCCCCAGACCCAGCACAGCTCACCCATCTCGAGAGTGAGAAGTCCAGGCCCGCCTCCCTAGAAAGACCTTTCCCAGCATTCTCTGGTTCTGCCCTGTGGCCCCAGACCCAGCACAGCTCGGCTGGTGAGTGAGAACTGCAGGCCCTCAGCACAAGAGAGACCTTTCCCAGCACTCTCAGCTCCTGCCCTGCCACCGCAGACCCACCACAGCCTGCCCAACCCTCTTCGCTAAGAGAGACTTTTCCCAGTGTTCTCAACTCCTGCCCCTCCAGCCCTAAACCCAGCACAGCCGGCCCGGTGAATGAGAACATACACTATCCCTTTGGGAGCCCAGCAGACCCCAGGCCCAGGGAGTGTGTGAGAGAGCTTCCGTGCTCTCCTGCCCCGCCATACCCCTCCACACCCAGCCTAAGCCTGACATAGGCCTGGGGAGAAACTCTTGAGGCTGAAGTCCTTGCAATGAGACTAGGGTCAAAATCACGCAGCTAATCCAGAAGCAGAACATATTATCAAAGTGGCATATCAGGCTCACCTCCAAGGACAGTAACAGGAAGGATGTGAGCACAGCAGCCAGACCCACGCCAGGCAAAACTACATGAACTAGAACTTAGGTAAACAACACCTGAATTTCATAAGGTGCTAAGGTTAGAACTGCACCAAAACTCTACACCAAAAGTCAGAAGAGAGAGCCATAAAGGCATGATAAAAACAAGGAGCCAAATGCAATCACAGGCCTCCAGCACACCAATGATAAGTGCAGAGGACACTAACGCAACTAAAATGAGTGAATTAACAAGAGTCGGAAGCAAGGAAACAACAGCAGAAAGGTATAGAGGAATTCAGACCAGAATTAATGCCTGAAAGAAAAAAGAAATTATTGAATACATAGTATTAGAAGTAAAGAATCAAATCCACATATGGGGGAAACCCAATGCCCACACAGAACAAGCGCAGAGAACACTATTCCAGCTGAAACATATGAATTAACAGCGTCTCAGGCAAAGAAACAACAGCAAAAGGGTAAAGAGGAATTCAAAGCAGAAATAATTCCTGAAATAAAAAAAGAAATCTTTGAAATCATAACATTTGTAGTAGAGAATCAATTCCAGAAATATATGGAAGAAACCCAATTTGGAAAAAAACTCTGCAGTAAAAGAATGAATAGCTACCTCTAACAAAGAAATTGACAAAAAAATTAGAAGAGATTAGCCATATGATGGATTCCTTGAATGAGCAATACAGGAAAGAAATAGATCAAATGAAGCAGAGTCAAAGAGATATAGAAGAACTTAAAATCTCAATCACGAGTTTATAAAACCGTTTGAGTGAAAGCAAAGACAGAGTCTCAGATCTTGAAGAACCTGGTGCAGCTAGTGAAAAGGTGGGAAAAGATTTCTTAAAAACAAATAGGATGCAGGAAAAAATAATCCATCACCTGCAAGACAATGCCAAGATGAACAATGTGAGATTAATAGGCATCAGTGAGAAAGGAGTCAACACATGATATAAAAAGAATATGGGCAGCAGTAAGAGCAGAAAACTTCCCAAATATGAGGAAACAATCTCACATTCAGGTAACCGAAGCATACAGAACAGCAAATAACTTCAAACCAATTAAAAATACAAGGAAACATGTAATAGTCAAGATCCCAGAAATCCATCACAAGAATAATATACTAGGTGCCGCTAGAGAAAATAAGCATATCGCATTCAAAGGAAAACCCATCAGATTTACAGACTTCTCTTCACAAACCATGAAGGCAAGGCGAGCACAGAGCAGAGCACTTCAAGTCCTCTATGAAAACAAATTCCAGCCCAGACTACTATACCCTGCAAAACTCTTTCAAACTTGATGGAGAAATGAAACACTTCCATGGCAAAGAGTAATAAAGAATGTCATGACAACAAAGCCATCCCTACACAGGCTACTGAAAGATGTTCTAGAAAGGGACCACAATGAGCAGAACTCAATGAATGAGAACAGAAGGAGAACACTAAATAGGGCAAACAACTAAACACAGGACAGAAAGGAGTAAACAACAGCAGCGAAATAACATGACAATGATAAGTCAACACATTTCAATTATAACCATCAATGTAAATAGACTAAATTCATCAATAAAGAGAAATAGACTGGCACAGTGGATTAGGAAACAAAATCCAACAATATGCTGTATACAAGAAACACACTTAACTCAAAAGGACATTGATAGGCTTAAAGTCAAAGGATGGAAAACAATACTGCAGGCTCCAGCACCGCATAAAAAGAGCAGGGGTAGCAATCTTGTTTTCAGACAGTCTCAACTTCAAACCAAAAATGATCAAATGAAATTAAGAAGGACACTATATATACTGGTTAGGGGAAGAATTCAACAGGAAGAGGTAACACTCATAAATATGTATGCACCAAACACGGGAGCACACAACTATGTAAAACAAATTTTAATGGACATGAAAAAGCTAATATCCAATACCACAATTTTAACAGGAGACCTAAATACTCCCTTATCCCACAAACACAGGTCAACTAGACAAAAAATTAGCAAAGAAGCAGTAGAACTGAACCAGAACCCGGAACAAATGGACTTGATGGACATATACAGAGTGTTCCACCCAACCACAGCAGAACATACATTTTTTTCAGCTGCAATGGGTCATTTTCTAAAATAGACCACTTACTGGTCCATAGGTCATGCTTAAGTATATGCAAGAAATTATCCATGCATACTATCTGACCACAGTGCAATGAAACTGGAAATAAATGACAAAAGATAGCACCAAAAGCCCCTAAATACATGGAAATTACACAAGACCTGAGTCAGCAATCAATGGGTTACAGATGAAATTACACAAGAAATCCAACAATATCTATAATTCAATGAAAATTCAACCACAACATATTGGAATTTATGGGATGCAAGAAAAGCAGTTCTCCGAAGGAAGTTCATAGCTGTGAACTCACACATCAGGAAAACAGAAAGGGAACAAACAAACACACTAAAGCAACACCTCCAACATCTAGAAAAGGAAGAGCAAACCAAACCCAGAGCCCAAAGACGAGAAGAAATCATAAAGATTAGAGCATAAATTAATTCAATTGAGACAAAGAAAATAGTTCAAAGAATCAATGAATCAAAAAGCTAGTTCTTTGAAAAACTAAATAAAATTGATAAGCCACTAGCTAACCCTTCAAAAAGAGGAAAGAAAAAAATTCAAATACAAGCAATAAGGAATGAAAATGGTGTAATCACCACAGACCCAGTGGAAATTCACAAGATTATCAATAGCTACTTTGAGAATCTTTATGCTCACAGAAGACACAGAAGAAATGGACAGATTCCTACAAAGGTACAAATTACCAAAACTGAATCAAGAAGACAGAACAACTCTCAATAATCCAATAACAGCCAAACAAAATAAGAAATGTAATAAAAAGCTTTTCTTTTACAAAGAAAAGTCCAGGTACTGGTGGATTCACTGTTGAATTCTACAAGAAATTTACAGAACATAGATAATCCCTACACTCCACAAACTCTTCAATGAAATTGAAAAGGAAACAGTTCTCCCAAAATCAATCCTGGAGGCAAGTATTATACTGATAATAAAACCAGGGAGAGACACAACTGAAAAACAGAACTACAGGCCGATCTTACTCATGAACATAGATGCAAAAATCCTCAATAAAATCCTAGCAAGCAGAATACAGCAAATCATCAAGAAGATCGTACACCATGACCAGGTAGGACTTATTCCAGGGATGCAAGGATGTTTCAATATTCACAAATCTATAAATGTAATACACTATATCAATAGAGCAAAAACTAAAAACCACATGATCCTCTTAACTTATATGGAAAAGGCTTTTGACAAAGCCCAACACTCATTAACATTCAAAATCCTTCAGAAAATTAGAATAGAAGGCCTCTACTTCAACTTGATAAAAGCCAGCTCTGACAACCCAATGGCTAATATAATTCTAAATGGGGAAAAACTGAAATCTTTTACTCTTGGATCTGGTACAAGACAATAATGTCCTCTGTCACCCCTCCTATTCAATATAGTTTTGGAATCATTAGCTATAGCCATAAGACAAGAGGGAGAAATAAAAGGAATAAAAATAGGTAAAGAAGAAGTTAAATTATCACTATTTGTAGATGACACGATACTTTACTTGGAAGACCCAAAAAACTCCAAGAAGCTACTAGAATTGATACACAAATTCAGCAGCATAGCAGGATATAAAGTCAATACTCAAAACTCAATAGCATTTCTCTACACAGATAACACACTGAGAAGGAAACTAGAAACAATACCTTTTACAATAGAACCATGGAAAATGAAATATCTTGGAATGCATCTACCTAAAGAAGTTAAAGATCCTTTCACAGAAAATTATAGTACTTTGAAAAAAAGAGATCAGATGAAAGAGGATTTCAGAAAATGGAAAGATATACCCTGCCCCTGGATAGGAAGATCCAACATTGTGAAGATGCCCATACTCCCAGAAGTGTTGTTCAGATTCAATGCAATCCCTATCAAACTACCAACAAAATATCTCCTAGACCTAGAGAAATCATTCTTACAATTTATTTGGAACCAGAAAAGACCTAGAATAGCAAAGGCAATCCTGGCTAACAAAAACAAGTCAGGAGGCATTAAAATTCCTGACTTGAAATTATACTACAAAGGTACTGTGATAAAATCAGCATGGTACTGACAACAAAACAGACCTGAGGATCAATGGAATAAACTAGAAGACGCAGAGGCCCCTACGAACACACTCAACTACTTGATCTTCGACAAAGGGACCAAACACACTTACTGGAAGAAAGATAGCCTCTTTAACAAATGGTGCTGGAAAAATTGGCTCTCCACATGTCGAAAACTAAATCTTGACCCAGATCTATCACCATGCACTAAGCTAAAGTCAAAATGGGTCAAAGATCTTAACATTAAAACAGAGACACTCAATCTCCTAGAAGAGAAAGTAGGAGGAACTCTGGAAGACATAGGGGTAGGCAAAGAATTCATGAACAAACATGTATCCACATGGGAAACACTTGAAAGAATTAACTGGGACCATCTGTTCTTGAGAAGTTTTTGCATGCCAAAAGAAGTTACCATCAAAGTGAAAAGACAACCCACAAATTTTGAAAAAATCCTAACTCATAAGAACTCAGACAGGGGTCTGCTCTCTAGAACTTATAAATAACTAAAAAATATCAGCGCCCCTAAATTTAAAGACTGAATTCAGAAATGAGCATCTGAGATGAATACATACTTCTGAAGAGGACGAAATTAAAGAAGCAAATAAATATATGAAAAAATGCTCCACATCACTAGTCATCCATGAAATGCAAATTAAAACAGCACTGAGATATGCCATCTTACTCCAGAAAGAATGACTATCATAAGGAAATCAACCAACAACAAATGTTGGAGAGGTTGTGGGGAAAAGGGAACACTTCTCCACTGCTGCTAGGAATGTACACTAGTGCAACCATTATGGAAATCAGTGTGGAGACTCCTTAAGAAACTAGGACTGGAAATCCCATTCAAGCCAGCTATCCCCCTAATGGGAATTTTCCTGAAGGAACTAAAAACATTATCTTATAGTGATAAATGTGTACCTGTGTTTATAGCAGCACAATTTGTAGCAAAATCTTTGAAACAACCAAGATGCCTGTCACATGAGGAATGGTTGAAAAAGATGTGGTATTTTTATACAATGGAGTATTACTGAGCTGTAAAGCATGATAAACTCAAAGCCTTCATATTTAAGTGGATGCCATTTGAAGCCATACTTATAAGCAAAATAAACCAGACCCACATGTGCACATATCATATAGTCTCCCTAGTATAACTCAAAAGAAGAATTGCAAATAGAAAAGTATAATGCAATTAAAAGGAAAGCGAGAACTTGAGGATTGGACAAGGAGAGGGCAAGGAGAAACGCAGAGAAGCATGACAAAGGTAAGACTATCCACTTATAGACACTAGATGGGTAAGACAATGATACCGAGAAACATCAGGAGATTTTTGAAACTAGCAGTTAACTGGTAAGATTCTCATCCTGACTAACTATATATGCTGATACCTGTGAACCAAGCAACTACACTGAATTTAACGAAGTGTAATAAAAGGGTCACACTCCAAAGGCCTGCCATTCTGGTCTTCTAAATATGTACTTCTTGTCATGACATACCAGCTACTACTACATAGCCCTTTTTTAAAGGGTAGTAAGTGAAAAATAAGGCAAAAAAAAAAAAAAAAAAAAAAAAAAAAAAAAAAAAAAAAAAAAAAAAAAGCCACAAGACAGTCATGCTACAATGCTACTATGCTATATATGGATGGATTTCTAAATATCTATGTAAATATATGTAAGTGTTCATTCCTTTTTTTTTTAATTTTTTCTTCTTCATGTTCTATATGGACTTAGAGTTTAGTATCTCAACAGTTGATGGAAAATACATGTTCCATGTTATGCCTATGATGTCTGATATTTAGACCAATAGTGTGGGTAAACTGAACTGCATATGTTGCAGGGTAATAATAAGCTTCTCTTCTGGAGGGCTAAAAACCTAAATTTGCAGATCAAAAATTGGAGAAAAAGGCTGCAAAGTCAGCCAACATTTTGGCCCTAGCCTTTCAAGGTCAGCGAAGACTCAGAACATAGGAGAACCTGTACTGTAATATCATGTAACTCAGTAGTGCCCCAAATTTTCTGATCAAGAAGATTATGGGGCCACAGAGGAATGCGATTCATGATGTAGAGTGTGCCTAAGGAGAGTCACCTGGAAAGAAAACTTTCTCTCAGTCTTTCACAGAGAGCAAATTGGTCAAGCAATGGCTGTGACTCATCCACAAGGCTGACACTGACAAGGGATCTACAAAGAGCGGTACAGGGTTATAGGATAAACACTGAGGGTACCTGACTGACCTTATCTGATATGCAAGTTACATTTTTTGTTATATAGGTCTTGCTTTAACTCAGTCTTAAGCATCCAGCAGAAAAGTATAAAAATGGAGGTATATAAAATAAAGTTATATTAATATAATAAGCTGTGAATGGCTCAAGTCAACAAATTCTGTAGATAACCCACTTCTATTGTGGACAGCTGATCTGTGTTAGACTGTTTTATGAAAAAAAAAAATATATATATAATTAGCCATCCATGTTGTGAAAATCTGTAACATATGTATTGTTGTATGTTACCCTGTTTATGCTATTTGTTCTTTGTTTTTGCTTCTATTTGTCACTCTTCAAGTTAAAATACAATAAATTAAAATTTAAAAAAAATTGTACAACAGTAGCTGTGCTCCATAGTAGCATGTGTGTGTGTGTGTGATGCTGTCAATCCAACCCAGTGTCACATGCACCCCAGGCAAAAGCTGTACTTCACATCCCCAGAAAGATGGCATCTCTTAAAAACTTAGAAAGAATAATTTGGAAAATTTTAACAATTCTGAAAAATTATGAAGTTAATAAAGGTTTTTTTACTAGTTGATTATTAAAACCTATCTCCCACTATATTTTGTTTATTAATCTGTTTTGAGACAGGAGCTCATCTGGAACTACAAGTGCATGCTATCATACCCAGCCGGGATAATATTTTATAATAGTATGAGAAGTTCTGGGCGTATCTTAGTGGTAGAGCACTTGCATAGCATAAATGATGTTCTGAATTTTATCCAGCACAACACACATACATGCCAAAAACTTATTAATAACATTATAAGAAAAAATTTTAAATTTCAAAATTTGCAGGATTGGAAGATGGAATTTGATTATTTTCTCGTACTATCCACACAAATATTTGCTAATGTGTGGCAAATTGAGAACTTTCAGAGAAACTATCTTTAGAGATGGTAAGATTTGCTCATGGTACAATTCATAAACAAAGAAATGGCTGGCAGCCAGTCAGAATGAATGCCAAAGAAACTCGTAGTGATCAGATCACAGAGCTAGAAACATAATTAATACCACTGGGCCACAGAGCATGTTATACATTTAAATAAGGAATTTTGAAACAGATGGGTCCACCAAGAGGAAAAAGTACCAACTCAAGAATCAGCTCTGCCTCAGAGTACAGTTGAAAGCTCACATGCAGCAGCTGTGACACAGGAAAGGAAAAAGGAGAGGAGATAAAATTTCATTCAAAGGACCAGTCAAGTAGCTCAGCAGATTAAGCACCTGCAAGCAGGGGCAGGGGCTGGGTGTTCATCCCTGGGCCTGCCTTGCCAGCCCTGTCTGGGGCGTGCTGAGATGGCAACTGAGACTGGGAATGATGGCATTCAACTGTAATCCCAGCTCTTGGGAGGCTGTAAACAGGCAGATCTCTACAAGTCTGAGCTAGCAGTGAGACCCTGAACACCTTGTAGACCCTTCCCTAAAACATTAAAAAAAAAAAATTTCATTCACGCCAATATGGGGGAAAACTCTCTGTTTTTATGTTACCAAACTAGACTATGCTGTTTTCTATTTTATTTTGTTTTGTTGAGATTGGGAGGGGACTCTTTCTCCTCGGGGCTATACTTGAACTCACAATCCTTCCTTTTCCACGTAGCCAGTACTACAAGCATGTGCCAATGTGCCTGGTCCAAGGTAGGTTTTCAGTCATTAAACTATTTTAATAAAATGTTTAAAGTATATACTAAATTTTATAACCCTATTATTTCTAGAAGCTATAATATTTCATTACTAAATCAAGATCTATAATAGTTTTGCTATATTTAAAAATATACTTAACATGAAAAACATAAGGCACAAAAATGTTAAATTTCTTTTATAAAATGTCATAAAAATTATTAAAACATAATTATGTAATGATGTTTCATTTGAAAGGCAGATCTTCCCCATTCACTGAACTGCTTCCCACAGCAACCCAAAAATAACAGAGAATTTTCTACTGTAATAGCTTTCATCATATCTTTCCTGTTGCCCAACTTCTCACTTCTTTCTATACCTCCTTCAGTGGGATGCTTCAGTATGCTGAGACTGGCTCTCAAGAGCTAATGGCATAGAATTCTTCCCATTTCCTTGTGGTATCTCCTTGATGGCTTGAAATTATGTAGTAAGAATATTCACTCAATGGAAATTGGCAGACTCTACTAATCTGATGTTTGGTGACTATTTACCTCAAGCCTACTACAGTCCACAGCAACTAGAGTCAGGTTAATTAGAACAGGTACAATGGCTGTTACTACCTCAGTAATGTGCTGAGTGATAGCTTCTTGCATTTTCATCTCACATTCCTCTCAAAGATAGCAATGAGAAACTGAAAAACCTTCTTCCTAACATCACCTTTATTGGCTGGAGTTGTCTTGTTTAACGTCTCTTGTTCCTAAAAATTTGCATCTCTCAACATATTTTTGGTACTCACCAAGTATTCTTATAAAAACAATCTCACGTTTCATGTCTCTACTTTTCACCACTCTGTATTTTAATTTTTGCTCTTTATTATGTTTCGATTAGATTTTAAATCTGATGCAAATAGGCACTGTTTGTCTTCTAATATTTACTATAATTAACAATAAGAAAACAATAAACATTGAATGAGTCAGAGAGGTAATTTCAGATTCTCTGTAATGTCTAAGATGACAACACAGTTAAACCTTCTGTTAAAAGCCAAACTGTGCTCCCAAAAAGGTATGTTGAATTTCTAAGCCCTGGTACTTGTTTTGAGAGAAGATCTTTGCAGACTGCTATAGTTAAGATTTCATACATTCTCCTGAGGGTTGGTTCTCAGATTGGAACTACTGAGAAGTAGTAAAAACATTGAAGAATTAGAGTCTATTGGGAAATTTTAGGTCAAAATTGGGGAGGTACCTTGAAAGGGACTGTGGAATACCTGTTTCTATCTCTTTGCTTCCCAGTTTCTATGAGCTAAATAACTTATTTACTATACATCCCCATCCATGATGGCCTTAGCACAGGTTCAAAGAAACCAAACCAACTGGAAATTGATTGAAACCTTCAAAACTATAGGCCAAAATAAATCTAAAAAGAGGAAATGCTTCTGGGCTTGCCTGGTATCTAAGTGTGGACTGAGTGCTTTTCTTTATTTTATTAATTTTTGAGGAGGTACTAGGAATAAAACTCAGGACCTTGCACTTGATGTGCAGGCTTTACACCATTGAGCTAGGTCCCCAGCCCAACTTTTTGTATTTTTAAAGTTGATTCTTTTTTTTCTTTTCTTTGTATCTTGTGCTCCACTGAGCTATCTCCCTGGCCTAAGTTGTTTCATTTCATACTAATCTAACATGTGTATGTGATTAGCGTGCAGTACAATAAGGTAACTGAAGTTAGAGATAAACATATAGGAAAAAAGCTCATATAATGATAGAGATAGAAATTCCAACAGTAAAGGTGCAGACCCGGGAACACCAAAGATTGCATGTAACCATTAGAAGCCAAGATTTTTCTACAGGGGCTTTAGATCAGCAGCCCCCCAAATCCTCAGCCATGTAATAGTAAGGGTCAATGGCCTCTTAGGAACCAGGCCACACAGCAGGAAATGAGCAAGAGGTAATCAAGGGGAGCTTCATCTTATTTAGAACAACTCTCTAAAGCTTGCATTATGACTTGAGCTCCACCTCCCATCAGGTCAGCTGCATCATCAGACTGTCACAGAAGTGCAAACCCTTCTTCGAATTGTAAATAAGAGGGATCTAGTTGCATGTTACTTATTAAATCTAACCCCAATGCCAACACTACCTCTACTTCACAGAAAAACTGTCCCAAAATTGGCCCCTACTAACCAGACAGGTTGGGGACTGCTGTTTTAGAGGAAACTAGTATTGAACACACCTTGATTTTGTACTTTTAGCCTCTGTAACTGTAAAAGACTAAATTTTTGTTTCCTAAGCCGCTCAAATTGTAGTAGTTTGTTATGGCAGCCCTAAGAAATATAATATGCCCCTTATAAAGTAGCCAAAATTCAGGTTGTTAAGAAAGAAAAGTCAAGACTTTTCAAATGTTAGTTTCCATATCATGGTTACAGATAAACTTAATAGAATACTAACTTGAAAGACAACAAGCTTAAAATACAACATTTCCACATAGCAATTCATAAGAAAAATTTTCTTTTATTGACTAAAACTTTTACTGAAAAATATCAAGCTTTAAAAGAATTTACAGTCAGCATGTTATATTTAAGTAAAAAGAATGAAATGTGTATGATCCTACATTTTATAACTGCATTTGCTATAAATGCTAGTATATTTTTTCATTTCACAGTTAAGTGGGCAGTACAGGAGAAAGTAAGCTACACTTTGGTGCTACCAAGAATTTTATCAATTATTCATGATGAACTAATACTTAGAGGACAACATGCTTCACTTTGAAGCACTGCATCTTTCTCACTTTGATTTTTTTATTACACAAATATTTTGTGATATGTAGCCCCACACTTTTGAGTAATGGTAGCATGTCATGTCATAGGGGATAAATTTCTATTTACTATTACTATTTTTTAAAGATAAATTTAGTTTCAAAACATAAAACTGTATTTCTTATAATATGTACATAAAGTTGGTAAAGCTTCGGCTCATATTAAAACCAACGCTTAAATTTTACCCAAGGGAAAAACTGTAATATGTATCAGGTTTAAAAACATACATACATGAAAAGGAATTAATATCTATTGCCATTTTGGTAGGAAATAAATTTAAATATTTTATTAAATTTACACAATCATTTTTACTTTGGGATTTATAGTGTACACTTTTGATCTGTAAAGTATTTTTCCTCCTTTTTTAAAGGTAGTTTTACATTCAGCCAAATTTTATGTTTTTTCCTAGTCAGACAGCTCCACCTTCTGGTTATCCCCTGGCAAATCATTAGGGTCCAGAGGACCAATCTTAACTTTTAGTTTCTTTTTTAAGCAATACTATTCTGAGCAAATGGATTATTTTAAATACTTTTATTCTTTTGCAGAGGTCTTCAACATCAAGAAAAAAATTCATATTTTTATAAAGATACAATAGAACATGAAATTACCATATGTTATGGTTGCATCTAGATGTCCATTCAAAGACTCATGCAGTCATGGGACAGGGTTCTAGAATTTGTTGACTGACACATGCATGGTCCAATGCAGGAATGATGAATGTGAGTGCTACACTCACCATGGGGTGAGTAGCTTGCATACAGTATAAGGGAGGGAAAGAGGCTTTCTCTGCTGCTGCTCATCCCTTCTGCTCTTGCTGCTTTTACAGTTTTTCTGTAGCCACGAACTGTTGCCTTCTGCCATGTGCCACTTTACCTTGGAGCCAGCTGAATATGGGCTGAAACTGACCCAAACTGTGAGCTAAATAAACCTTTCCTTCTTTAATTTTGGGCATCACATTTTGTTTCAGCAATGGAAGAAAAGTAACCAGGACAGCAGAGTTAAAATAGTCACTGACCCCAAATACATCTATTTCAAAATAGAGAAATAAAAGTTTTTAATGGGTAAAATATTATTTTAAAATAACAATATACAACTTATGCCACTCACATCTCCCTAAGTAATAAAAAAAGTTTAAATTTAGTATTGCACTTGGTTATGGTATTGTCCATTTACACAATACATAATCATCAAGTTATTTAATAAATTTATAAATTATTATAACGCTAATACCTTCACTCAAGCACACTATCATTTAGGCATGTTTATTTCATACTTTGCTTATGAAGTCACATGTGTGTCAGTAGTATCAGTATACATTTTATGATTGATATCATAGCATGTCATAACTATGTACTTACATTTTTCACTCAAAAAATCCATCTTTCCCATATAAGCATACATGGCCCTTTTTCATTCTTCTTAAACTGCCATATTCTAATTTCTAGTATGATTGTCACCACTGTTAGTTTAACCATCCTTCTGGAAACATCTGTTTCCAGTCTTCATTATAATAATAATGTACATAACATAATTTATCTAAGAACAGACTATAAAAAAATGAATTTTTAGTCTACTTTGGTCACCAGTGCCACTGCTACAACCCAGCTACCATTGTGGAAAATGGTCCCTAACATCACCATCCTTGCTATTATTACCTAGGTGAACATGCGTGAAGGCCCAAAGAATGGCTCTCTCTCCCCTTGCTGCTGCCATGATTGAAACTGAGGTGAACTGCTCAGGAAGGCCCAGAGACCAGAGGGAACACCATTGACACAGTAGGGTACTGATATTAAAAAGTATGAAGCAAAAATAACAATATGAGCCATGAGGTTTGTAAATTAGATGAACCAGCTTTGTGCTTGGGGACAAAGACACACAAAATAGAACCAGGTGGGTGGAGCTTCCACTGTTTTCTCACTTTTTTTTTTCTTCCCACATCTTTTTCCTTTTCTCTTTTCTTTTCGAAATGACTTGAGAGAACTCCAGCCACAGGAAACTAATTCTAGAAACTAAGTTCAGATAAACCCTGCTTACTCCCTCATACTTCCACTTCTGCCCTCTCCTCTAGTTTCCCAAAGCTTGTGAGATCATCCTTTGTTCTCTAGCCTTGCTTCTACTTTTTTTTCAGTTATGTTTGTTTTCTCCATTATCCTTCTTAAATCTCTCCACTACGGGGTTGAACAACTCTACCAAGGGAAAACACTGAGAACAAGCTCCCAATTTATGATTAATTCTGTTATAACATAGGAGATTTTGCTCCTACGGTTTAAGGTACAAAATTAGTAGTTACCACAGTTTGTCAGTTTCTAAACTGTGCTTGCATTATTATTGCTAATTATACTACTTTAGCTAGGATGTCACTTCAGTTGTAAACAGTTATTCTCCCTTCTGAAACAATATGGGGACAATAACCTCACCATAGCCTTGGACAAAGAACTGGAGAATGAGCCAAACATATAGCAACATCTCACTCTTAATTAATTGGGAAGGTAGGATATCGGAACAGACACAAGACAAGATTCTCCTACACACAGAAGACAACCTTGAGGCCCATATATTTCCTAGAGAAGACTTGAGAGCAGTGCTACAGCTACCTACTGCAAAAGCTTACAAGGAATCAAAAAAGAAAACAAAATAAAATCTTCTGAAATATAAGATGAGGGTGTGATCCCTGGGCCTGCCCTGCCGGCCCCGCCCCCAGGGCACACAGAGACAGCAATTGAGACTGGGCATGGTGGTGCACGCTGGCAATCCCAGCTCTTGGGAGGCTGTAAACAGGTGGATCACTATAAGTCCGATCTAGTAGTGAGACCCTAAACAACTCTACACCCTTCCCTAAAATACAAAAAAAAAAAGAAAGAAATAGAAGATGATAAGAAATAGAAGCAAGGTGCAATTTCAGATCTTCATCTAGAACAAGTTCAGGAGACAGCCAGATAGAGGAAAATGGAAGACACACCTGAAATCATAGCAACTGAAGAAATGACTCCATGAAGCTACAAGGGAAATCACATCATAAATAATCTCTAAGGTTAAAAAAAAGAACTCTCAACATTTATAAAGAAACTGATTGGCAAATTTAGAGTAGAGATACATAAAAAAAGATGATAGGAAAAGGATGGAAACTGAATGATCAATATAGGAAAGAAATAAAATGCATGAAGTGGATTCAAATAGAAACAGGAAAATAGAAATTCCATTGAAAGCTGGCAAAAACCACTTCAATGAAAGTGAAGATAGACTTTCAAACCTTGAAGACAGGATCATACCTAGTGAACATGAAAGGGAAGATCTCTTAAAAATAACAAGGGATCAAGAAATAATTCAACAGCCTTAGGACAACACAAAGAAAAACAATACAAAATTGACATTTGTCAATAAAAAAGCAGGAATCAACACAAATGACATAAAAAGACTATTTGCAGAAGTAACAGCAAAAAAATTTCCCAAGCATGGGAACACAATCTGATATAGAGTTAAGTGAAATATACAGAACTCCAATTAGCCATGACCAAAATAAATCTACACTCAAACATATAATAATCAAGATCTCAGAAATTCAGCAAAAGAAGAGTATTAAAAGCTGTTAGAGAAAAGAAACAGATTACCTATAAAGGAAATCACAGCAGGTTTCTTAGCACAAATAATCAGGTCAAGAAGAACATAGAGTGAAGTATTTCAGGTCCTGAAAGAAAACAACTTCCAACCAATATTGATGTACCCTTCAAAACAATCTTTCAAAATTAATGGGGAAATACAAGATACCCAGGACAAAAAAAGTTGAAGAAATTCATGGCCACCAAGAGAACCAAATGAAGAGCACTGAAAGATACTCCAGGAAGAGACAAAAATGAACACAACTTCAATGACAACAGAAAGAAACCACTAGTCAGGGCAAGCAAATAAACAGATGAAAAAAGCAAAGCACTAACAGTGGAAAAATAATATGACAAATATAAGCCCATACATATCAGTTATAAACATCAAAGTAAATGGTCTTTTCACCAATTAAAAGAAACAGACTTGAAGAATAGATCAAGAAACAAAATCCAACAATATGCTATATATGAGAAACACCTTTAACTCAAAAAAGAAATTCATAAACAGAAAGTCAAAAGATAGAAAACAATACTCCATGCAACAGGAACCCAGAAAAAAGCAGGGGTAGTGCCGTAGTTGATATATTATGTCAACTTGGCTGGATGGGCTCCCTGTGGTTGGTTCCGGGCTGCGGAAACCCACCACAGGACTCAACTGGGCCCGCCTTAGGGCATGACAAGACATGCCCCACAATGACTCAGCACAAAAAGTGTATGTAAAGTAGGTGAGGAAGGCTTCCCCTACTCCCTTGAAGAAGTCCCAGTCTTCATCCTGCCACTTTGCAGTTGTGCCACTTTGGAGGAGCTTGATCTTCTCCAGCACACCACTTTGGAGGAGCTCTAATCTTCATGGTAGAGTGCTGGTCTTTGCCGTCAGCATAAAAGGAAGAGAGAAGCTTGATGGAAGCTGCAGCTGTAGCTCCTCCTCTGCTCTTTGTTGTTTTCTGTTATCATGAACTGCTGCCATTTGCCTTGGAGCCATTGGAGTATGGAATGAAACCTCCATAAACTGTGAACTAAATAAACCTTCCCTTTCTTAATTTTGAGTGTCAGGTACTTGTCCCAGCAACAAGTAAAAAGTAACTAAGACAGGTAGATATTCTGTATGCAGGCAATGTTAACTTCAAACCAAGAAAGATGGCTGAGATAAAGAAGGTCACTACATACTTGTTAGGGGAAAAAATTCAAGAGAGAGACCAGTCCTAAATATGCACCAAACATGGGAGCATCCAGAAAGAAAAGGAATAAAGATAGGAAAGAAAGAAGAGAAAATATTATTTGTAGATGACATGATACTCCACAAAAAGATCCCAAAAACTCTACCAAAAGACTTCCAAATTTAATAACCAAATTCATTAGCATAGTCAACACTGAAAAATCAATAGCATTCCTGTACACAAAGAACAAACTCACTGAGAGAGAAATTAAGGAAACCACATTTTTCACTATGGCATCCAAAAATAAAGAAAAAAAAATACTTGGGAATCATTTTAACAAAAGAAGCAATATCTATACACTGAAAAAAAAGTACAATACTCTGAAAAAGGAGACTGAAGAATGTATCAAAAAATGGAAAGAAATACCTTGGTCATGTATAGGAAGAACCACAGTAGTGAAAATGGCTATATTCCCAAAGTTCTTATACATATTTAATTCAATCCTGATCAAATACCATTAACATACATGACATAATTAAGAAAACATTCCTAAGATTAGGACCCAGAATAAACACAGAATAGCAACAGCATTTCTGGGCAATACAGGAAAGACAGGAGGCATCACAATCCCTAACTTGAAATTATAATGCAAAGCTACTATGATTAAGTCAGAATAGTACTGGCAAAACAAACAAAAAAAAAGACCTGAGGATCTATGGAACAGATTAGAAGATGTGTTCATAACTGTGAATGCACTCAGCCACTTTATCTTTGAAAAAGGAGTCAAATATGTTCACTGGAAGAAAGATAACCTCTTTAATAAGTGGTGCTGGAAAAAAAGGCTCTCTAGAAGCCAAAGACTATAAAGCTAGACCCATATCTATTACCATGCACTAAAGTCAAATGGATCAAAGATCTAAATATAACAGGAATACCAGATCTACGAGAAGACAAGAGTAGGTAGAAAGAAATCTTGAAGACACAGGGTTAGGCAGATGGTTCATTAACAAAACTCAAACTGAACAGAAAAAAGTCAAAGAATCAACAACTGGATCACATCTTATTGAAAAGCTTTTGTACATGAAAAGAAATTACCAATGCATTTAAAGACACATCAAAGATTGGGAAAATAATTTGGCCAATTGTTTTTCAGACAATAGATTTCTGTCTAGAACATATAAAGAACTGAAAACATTCAGGCCCTCCCCACTGAAAGAACCAATCCAGAAATGAGCATATAAGATGAATATACATTTCTCAGATGAATAAATACAGATGGCAAATAAGTATGTTTGAAAATGTTCACATCACTGGTTATTTCAGAGATACAAATTAAAATAACATTGAGATTTCATCTCATTCCAGAAAAAAATGGCTATCACCCACAAATCAACCAATAACAAATGCTAGAGGTGCTGTTGGAAAAAGGAACCACTTTTCCAACCACTGTGGAAATCAATGTGGAGATTCCTCAAAGAGACTAGTAGTCTTATTTGACCCAGCTATTTCCCTTTTGGGTAACTTCCCTAAACAATTTAAAACATTATACCACAGCAATATATGTGCAACAATGTTTACAGCAGCACAACTTAAAACACCTAAATCTTGGAACAACCCAAATGCCCATCAACCAAAGAATGGATAAAAAAGATGTGGTCGTTTTATACAATGGAGTACTAGTTGGCCATAAAGAAGGATAAGCTGTAGACTTCTATAGGTAAATGAATGCATCTTGAGACTCTACTCATAATAAAGTAAATCAGATTCACATGTGTAAATGCTGCATTGTGTCCCTGGTGGGAGAAACTGAAAGAGTAAATGAGGTCTAAAATGTATAATAGATATTGTGAGATGGGAAGAAATTGTTATAAAGGAAAAAAGAAACTAGCATAGAGGAAGAGGAAAGCAAAGAAGTTAAAAAGAGAAAAAATGCTACTTAATTAAATTACTGGTGTCTCACAGTTCATAGAAAAAGAAGATTTGAGCTTCTATCAATTGGAGAATTTTTTATGCCTACATCTTGTCCTCTGGGTAAATAAAGATAATATGCAATGTATTTACTATTGCTATTCTCCTATCATCTTGTTACAAATTTTTTTTACCTTTTTTCCAAAGAAGAAATTAATTTTCTTGGATATGCAGTTTTAGCACTCTTAGTTTTAATAAACATTCTAAATTTACTTTGTAAAACAGTTGTCATCAGTTAAGACTCAGACTCCTGAGAGCCAGACTGCTAATTCTGACTTTCCTATTTACAAGTGAAAAATGTCAAGACAGTAACTTATGTGCTTTTATTTCCTTATCTGAAATAAGGAGAAAATACTATTTATTGAATGTATTAGTCTCCTCAGATACTATCTAGTTAGATAATCTATATATTTTTCTTTACTTGTACTGCTTGTGTTACAATAGCTTTAAGATTCTGTTTTCCTGGCTAAAAGAGAAAATCTCTTGTTCCTTCTCAATATTAGCTATTACTCTTGAGAATTTATTCTTTTATATAAAAAAGGCCATCTTTTGTCAGGTACAGTGACACATCCCTGTAATGCCATCTACTTGGGAGGACAGCAAATACAAGACCAGTCTAGATAGCAAAGTAGAACTCTAGCTAAAAATACAAATCTTCTTAAAAAGTTGGGTATATAGCTCAGTGGTGAACTGTACCTCCATTTGATCTCCAGGATAACTAAAGACAAAAAGTTGCATTATATGAAAGTATTTCCTATTGTACACTATTTAGTAAATAATTTGAAGATGGCTATTTTTATACTATTAAATATTACCACCCAATATTTATTTATATTTTGCATTATGACCTAAAAAAAAATTTATGGTTTTCTCCATTATATACAGTTTTTCATTATTTTATTCCTAAGCAATTTTATTTCTATTATAAACAGTATCTTTTTTCCTACTACACAGTCTACTTACTTAATGTTAATTATTAGAATACCTATTTTCATTTCTTTAAAAATATCTTTTTTTTTTCTTTGGCGGAACTGGGGATTAAACTAAGGCCCTAGTGCTTGCCAGGGAAGCATTTATTCCCCTGATCCATCTCCCTGGTCCCCTAAAAATATCTTTTTTAAAACAATAAATGCATATAATTTTTAAAAATCAAATGGTATAGAAGAGTATGACAATCACTAAATCCTTGCCCTATCCTTCTCATTTTTTAGTTCACAAGCCCATACACAAAAATGCTTTCCAGAAACATAAATTTGAGGCTTTTTAAGGTAAACGGATGAACTAGAGACCATACTTATACGCAAAATTAATCAGACCCATGTAACATTATATCACTAGGGAAGAACCAGAACAAGTAAATAAAATATGAAGGGTACAATAGATACTGTGAACAGGAAAGAACCTGTTCAAAGAGAAGAAAAACTGAAATGAGCAAAAGGACAGGAGAGGCAGGGAATGGGAAGATATATTTATGTATATATTCAGGATGGCTTCGATACTTGTACAGCTGATTTGTGCTGGTCTACAGAGGGGAGTAGTTGATGCTTTAATCTCTCATCCTCTTATTATAACATTTTTATATCCAATTTTGCATGCTTATATGTGGTAATCTGAACAACTAATGTGAAGACAACACTATGTAATACAGCAACCCCTGTTGAAGTCCTATAGATTTGTTTGGTGAAGTTCTGTATCATTTCTCATGCTTCTGTTTTTTACTATTTTGCATTCTCTGTAATAATAAAAAAAAAATTCTTGACATGTTTTGTTTTTTATCATTAAGTCCATTTTCTTATTATGCTCTTCTTCCTTGTGTTATAACTGGGTCTAAAATATGACCTCCCTCCCCCAAGTCTCATGTGCTTACAAAGTGACTGAATCCGGGAGGACTATATTTAGAGTGGATTCATTCATTAATGAGTTCAATATCTAAATGTGCTGTGTAAAGCTGGGTACCAGTTAGAAGTGGGTACTTGGAAGGGTGTGTTCTTGTCCCTGACTCCTTTCTCTCTGCTTTTTAGCTGCCAAAAGGATGATAGCTTCCCTCCACCAGGCCCTCTCTGCCAGGCCACTTCTGCTATGGAGCCAAGTTACCATGGACTGAAATGATGAGCCAAAATAAATCTCTTTAAATTGTAGGTGCTTGGTACTTTCTGCCATTGGCAGGAAAGTATCTAATACACTATGCTTTTCATGCTACTCTTTGATTTAATGATCCGAAGTATTTTCTGTTGACTGCTATCTCTGGCCCTGCTATCTCAACAAAGTCATCTCATATTTTAACCTGTCTTCTGGCTATCTTGAGTACAGTAATAATCGAATGTATAGCTCTACCTTATTCTATCAGCTACAGACAGAATTCTCCATATTCTAGTTTATGCATACAATCATACTGTATTATTCTACATACATTTCCCTTCCTCTCTGCCTTTCAGTCTGTGTACTACACTTTTATCAGGGTTGGTAAACTTGCATCCTCTTATCTAGTCATAATTACTTCTTGCTTTCTTTGCCTAACGATTGACTATAAAAGCTGAAAACCAATATTTACAATATTTGTTTATTTATTTAGTATAGGGTCTACGGTGTCTCACTACACAGATCAGACTTGTAGTGACCCTATTTTCAGCCTCCCAAGTAGTGGGATTATAGGTGTGTACCACCATGCCCAGTCTCAATCACTGGCTCAGTGTGTCCTGGGGGCAGGGCCAGCAGGGCATATGGAGCCAGGGATCAAACCCTGGTCCCTGTGTCTGCCTAAGCAGGTGCTTTTATCCATGAGCTATCTGGCTAGACCGCATGACTGGTATTTAAATACACTCTATGAATATCAAAGTTTCATGCTATAACTAGATTTTCTTATCAATTTTTTAAAGCTTTCATCAATGCACAATGTCAAATTCCCTTTCTCACATCCCAGCAACTATTCAAAATTATGCACAACCTGAGTATGTGAACCAAACACATCACATGTGAACCACATGCTTCATATATGAAGCATTTTTTTAATGATGTTTCTTTATTCTTCAGGTTTTGTTTTTGTTTGTTTTTTTTTTTGCGGTACCAGGGATTGAACTCAGGACCCTGCACTTACCAGGCAAGTACTTATTCTACTGAGTTATCTCCCTGGCCCTACTCTTTAGTTTTTGACTGTTACTGTTTTGTGGGGGGTAACAGGTAGGATTAAATGTATGTTGCTAATCTCCTCCAGTTTCTTAAGATTGATAAAAAATAGAAGTGACTTACTTAAATGGTATAAACAAAAATGGTAAAGTAGTTTCTTTTTTCTGAGTCATTTTCACCTAGGAACCAAGATGAAAATATTTTAGTATATTCAATTAACAAAAATAAATTTCATTTTGAAAAATACAAACATCTATTAAAATGATTCTTCAGGGGTGGTTAATTACTGTAAAAATAAATGGAATTTTATGTTACAGTTTCACAAATATTTAAAGAAAAACTGAATACTATCTTAATACCTCAAGGAGCTGAGAATTGAGCCTATCAATCCTGCAAAATAACATCTTTATGTAATTGAAACTATTTTTTTAACTCCTTGAAAACAAAATAAACCAATTTTTTAGTCAAAGAATCACTTCTTTAAGTTCCTAATGTATCTAACAACATACATGGAATGACAAGAAATGTTGTAATCACTAATAATACTTCTACAGTACAAATTCCAATTAATAAAAAACTTACATTGTAGCCTTTATTAGCACAAGTCAAAGCCAATATGATTAATGGAGCTTGTGTTCCAGAAACGTGAAACTTTCATGCTAAGCAAATATAAAAATCTAAAGACAATAAACTACAGAAAATTTATCAAAACAAGAAAAAGTATCTTCATCTAATGTATTCAATTTTAAATTACACTACTGTTCATTTTTGTATTTTTTTTTACCTTGAACTGTTCAAGTATCTGTACTGCATTTGTAAATATGCTCTCTGCTTTAAAGATGTCTGTGTTGTTCAGATAATCCATAGGAAGGATTCCCTGTAAATAATAAATACTGGCTTAGTATTAGCATTTAGTTCAGCCTATTCTTATAAAATGAAATAGATCTAAGAGAAAAAAGATATGACACACAGACAAATCAGTGCATTAAATAATCTTTTTAAGAATCAAAACTGAAAAATGTCCTATAATTCTTGCTATCAAATAGGTATAATAAAGTAAATAAAGCAAACAAGCTAATTTAAGTTCAAACAAATTTAAAACCTAATACTGATTGAGAAACTCTCTCTGTGGCCTAGATCATAAATGTCCCCTAAAGGTCCATGTGTTAAAGGCAGTATTGGTAAGTCTTGGAATTTGTAAGAGGTAGGGCCTAGTGGGATGTCTTCAGTTCACTGGGGCGCACTGCCAGAGATGAATTCAACCTGTATATGATAACCTATAACAAATACATAAAATTAAAAATAAAATAAATAGAAATTACTACATAATAGATTTATTGCCATTAATCCCCCTGAAATATTTACTGTTCCTTGAAACACACTTTCCCCACCTTGCTACTTTTCAGAACAGTTATGGAGGGGCCAGGGAGATAGCTCAGTAGAATAAGTGTTTGCCTGGCAAGTGCAAGGTCCTGAGTTGAATTCCTGGTACCGCCAAAAAAAAAAAAAATCAAAGCAAAACAGCTATAGAAGTCCTCTTTCATGAGTATCTTTTTAGTTGTGCTGCCTCAATGTCCTCAATAACTTTGAAACATTTATATTTCATAATTATTTTGACTTTGGGGAAGAGCCAGAAGTCACAGTGCCAGATCTGGTGAATAAGATGGATATGGATACCCTGTAAAATTTTATGGGCTGTCAATCCATTGGATGAAACTTGGAAGCAGCAGTGATTGAATTCTTATCATATATATTAAAGAAATTCATGAAAGAGGACTTCCAAAAGTGCTTCAGAAAGTAGTAAGTATTCCAAGCAAGGAGGAGTATTTTTAGGGTGAGCATTAATAGCAAAGTATTTTTACTATAATATGTTTCAAAATATTTAAACATTCACTGCATATTTTGATCATGTCCTATAGCATGTTGCATCTATAAACAGGGGCCTTTCTCTTTCTTGCTAAAGAATAGGCACATAATCTAGGTTGGGCCTTGTAGAATTTGACTGCAGAGTCAAGGAACAGAACTGAAATGGTTAAGATATTATTCTAGGGGCCAGGTAGATGGCTCAGTGGAATAAGCGCTTCCCTGGCAAACACAGGGGCTTGAGTTCAATCCTTGGTCCCGCAAACAAAAAAAAAAAAAGATATTATTCTACTCTAATGTTGTTATCCCAAGCAGACTAGCCCATGGGACCATAACTGGTTTCTTCTTCCTGGTCATTTCTACAGCTGTTTTTGAGTACCCTGTGATTCAGTAAACTATATCTTTCCAATAAGTATTCTTTAAATGAACTCAGTGTCTGCTGTTTTTCATCACTTGTATCTAAACTACAAAAACATAAATCATTTGCATGTTAGAAAATAAAAAATTGAGAGGTGTGAGATAAAGCTCAATGGTAAAGCAATTACTAGTATGCACAAGATCCCAGGATTGATCTCCAGAAAAAAAGCAGAGAAAAAGAGAGAAGGAAATTGCAAGGTAAAGGAAGAGAGGGGAGGAGAGAAAAAGAGATGGGAAGACAGTGGAAGAGAACAGAGAAGAGAAGAGGGGAGGGGAAGGGGTAGGGAAGGAAAGAG
>PVKA01022498.1:0-37030 GCA_004027165.1 Ctenomys sociabilis | reverse complement strand
CTTAGCAGGGGCCGGGGAGGTGGCTCAGTGGAACAAGTGCTTCCCTGGCAAGGGCCTGAGTTCAATCCCTGGTTCCTCAAAAAAAAAAAAAAAAAAATGTTTAGCCATAGAAGATACATTCTTATCTCAGTCTCTTAGGCCAGCCTGAGCTACATGTCAAGACCCTGTCTTGAAAAGAAAGAAGTTTTTCAGTGTCAGCTTTTTTTTTTTTTTTTTTTTGTAAAAATGATGTTTTATTGTTTTTAAGGGCAGGCCTCACTTGATAGATCTGGTCAGCCTTAATTCCCCAAGTCACACAGGCTGGTGGCGTGGAACTCGCACCCCTCTCATCTCAGTTGGGATTACAGGTGACAAAATTCATAATGGATCTGATTCAAGTACGTTTCAATAAGCCAGCCACGAAAGGAAATTACCCAGGCTACGTAAGTAAATTTTTAAATTCCTTTTTAAAAATAAAAATAAACTCTGTCCATGCCCATAAAAGGACCAGTCTCCCAATAATCCCAGGAGGGAGGCAGTGCAGGGCTTTCCCCATTAAAAAAAAAAAAAAAAAAAAAAAATCAGGGAACCAAGGTTCATAAAGCCCAAGTGGCCCGCTTCTGTGGCCAGCCAGCCATGACCACCCAACTTGGCCTCACCTCCTTGTAGCACCTGAAGCCGGGGCAGCCACGGCCCAGCTCCGGGAGCCACGGAGACCAGGTTACCGTAAGGGACCCACACTTCCGCCTGCCCGGCCCAGACGCTCGGCGCCCGCCGGGCGGTCACGAGTTGTCCCCAGGCCCTCCGGAGCGCGCGCTGATTGGGCGGCTGATCGCTGTGGATTGGCTGGCCCGGCTCCGGCTCCGGCTCCCCAGCGCGGCCCGGACCGACCGGATATAGCGGCCGGGCTTCCGTTTCTGCTTCTCGCCCGCTCCGCCCCTGCGGCTCGTTCCCCGACCGGAGTCGCCAGCACCGCCGCCGCTGCCGGGCGCCGTGTACGTGTGTCGGTCACTGGAACCCAGCGTCGGTGTCGTCGGTGCCGGTGACCCGCCCGCATGGCTGAGCTAGATCCGTTCGGCGCCCCCGCCGGCCCCGCACTGGGGAACGGGGTGGCCGGCGAGGAGGACCCGGCCGCGGCCTTCCTGGCGCAGCAGGAAAGCGAGATTGCGGGCATCGAGAACGACGAGGCCTTCGCCATCCTGGACGGCGGCGCCCCCGGGCCCCAGCCTCACGGCGAGCCGCCGGGGGGTCCGGGTGAGAGCGCGGGCGCGCCGGGCGGGAGGAGTCGTGCGCAGACTCGGCCCGGAGCGGCCCCGAGAGTTTCCGTTTGGCCCGCGCAGCGTGCCGGCCACGGGCTGGGGAGGACCGCACAGAGGAAATGAGCCCGGCGGAGCAGGGAGCGGGGCGCGGGCAGCGGGCGCGGCCGGGGAGCCCTGGGGACACTTCTCGGCGGACCCTTGCTGTGCGTTGAGCCAGGTCTCTGAAGCCGCCGCATTGGCGCAGTTGGGTCATATTTAAAAAGACAACTGAGAGCCTAGAAAGAACCAGTTATTGGGAAGGGAGGAGAGAAAGAATAAGAATCGCGGTATCGTTTTTGAGACATCAGTAACAAAAAACGGCAATGAAATCAGCACTTAGGGTGTACAGTGCTGGGCTGTGGGAAGGAACGGGAGGAGTAAGGAACTCAGGAGAGATGCTCGAGCCTTGCAGAGAAAGAAACTCCGGACCGGAGGGCTAGGAGTTTAACGAGTGAGCTCTTCTTCCTCTGGGAACAGCTTTGGTAAGCACAACTGCATAAGAAGAACCCAAGATTAGCCTGGGCCAGTGGGCTGGGAGGGAAGCGGGGAGAGAGAATGCCGTGTGGCCTTTCTCCAGCCAAACTCCGAGGTGAAGGTGGGGGTGGGTAGGGTGACCGTTTGACTTTTGAATGCCTTACCTTCCTGTGATGCTGGGGAGTGGGGGGGGGGGGGGAGTGGAAAACACCAATTCAGTAATATAGAGAATTAGGTAGAAGAAGCAATGTGACTTAGCTTACTTAATAAAATATTCCAACTAAAGGCAAAGGGGGCACTATTAGAGCAAATGAGAGAGTCTATACTACCCTAAACTCAAACTTTGAGAGGCCAGATGAGAGTAAGAGGTACGACTGGAGGCATTAAGGAGTGTTGGGGACTTGGGCTTTGGTGAAGTAGTGTTCTGAGTATATTTGAGATACAGAAATCTCGAGTTTCTATGCCAGCCATACAGAATCTTTTTGTGGGAATTAAGAGTAGTTTTAAGTCTCTTGAGTCTTTATACTACATTATGCCACCTCCTCAGCAAACCAGCTCCCCAGAAAAACGTGTAGTAAGTGTTAATATACAATTTACAGAAAGCAACTTGGAGAGAACCAGGAGAGAAATTGGAAGTTGAAATTGGTGTTAAGTGATGAGGAGCTTTTTTTTTTTGGTTGTTGGATAATCTCTTAACATTTACCCATTTAAGAGAAATGTTCTTACTTTTTAGGTCCTTAATTTACCCCTTTCATATAGTAGAAGAGAAAACAGAATCATAAAAAGGAAGCCTGTGTCAGGGAAAAAAAAAAGGATGTATTAATAGACAAGCCTCAAGTAGCCCCACTTTTAAAAAATTTTTTGTTTCATTTATTTCTCATCTTTTACAAACCTGGTGTCCATTGCTGACTTTCAATAGATGGCAGAGTGCCATGCTCCCCACAAGCATGTATTGTGTGATGGCAATTCTGTCCAGCTCCCCAGCTTTAGATGGTACACATTCTGTTGCAGGTGTTGTAGCCAGCATATTGTGGCATAAAAGAATAGCGTTGCAACTGTTTTGGTTAGGACAGAATTGGGAGAAACAAGACCCAGAGTTAGAAGGCTGTCCAGATTCAATAATAATGTTATTCTATGTGTATGTGTGTGTGTATTTGATACATGATCACACCACGCAGCTCAGACTTGTAGTGATCCTACTGTTTTCAGCCTCCCCAGCAGTGGGATTACAGGCTCATGCCACCACGCCTGGACTCATTGCCTCCTGGACTCAGTGCTGGCTCAGCGCATGAGGAGCCAGGGATTGAACCTAAGCAGGCACTTAGTCCACTGAGCTATCTCACCCACCCAATAATGTTACTCTTACTCACTGTTGTGTCTGCCAGGGTGTCTGGCACATAGCAGATGTTCAATATACTTGACAAAGAAATGCCACAGAAGAATTCTGTGTATGTGTAGCGGTTTTGGGAAGGTAAAAGGAAGAAAATACTGGGGCCCTTAATGTATCACGCCTTTGGCAGAGGGAAGGAAAGGGATGATTGCTGACTTAGTTCCTGGGAAAGGCGTTCTTAATGAACTAAGCATTCAGTGACTTAATGCCAGATCCCTGACAGTGTGGTTGAGGTTGGTGGTAGTGCAGTGGTCAGCACTTCCCTTTTGGATTTGAGAACTTACTGGTCTCCACCTGCTCACAACCCCCGCCCACTTGTCACTCTTGTGATAGGATTCTGTGCAACCCTGTGCTGCTTCAGTGTTTGTTTCAGGTTTGTTATTGTTTTTGTCTTTTTGAGACAAGGATTCACTTCAGGCTGGTCTTGAAACCACTATGCAACTGCAGGCTGGACTCAAACTCTTGGCAATCTTCCTGCTTCAGCTTCCCAAGTACTAGAAGTATAGGTGTTTGCCATCATATCCAGCCATTTGATTGTGGGTGCAGTTTTGTGGTCTTAGACAATTTGTATAACTACCACTATGACTTTTTCTTTATAAAAGGCACATAATATATGCCATATGGTGTTTTTAGGATCACATTAAAGAGTATTGTAAAATACTTACTACTATATGGTAAGCAAACAGTGAATACTTGATGCTGTTATTTTTGGAGGGCAGGATAAAGGTGTTTATTAGCTTTGAGGTGTACCAAGTAATTTGAGATTTTTATATTGGGCTTCTGTTTCACTCAGAGTGATAACCAGTAATAAGGTATAACATAGAGAAGAGAGGTAAAGGCTAAAAACTCCTACCACTCTTGCAGGAATTCCCAAGAATGGGCACAAGCAGAACAGAGCCGAGCCTTGGGTGACTCCCTCAGTTGTTAGATAATCCAGAGAAGAAACTTAAGTTTAGGGGCAGGTGATAGCTGGGTACAGTGGCTTGGGGGATGCTGAGCAGGACAAGGTGGTCAAGGAGGAGGCAGGGCCAGTAGGCCAGAGCTGCCCCTCAGGGTTTGCAGGGTACAGGAGCAGTGGTAAAGGAGCTAAGGGGGAGAAGTAGCAATAAGGCACTAGTTGCTTTGTTTCTGACAAGTCCTTCCCTGGAGGAGAAAGCAGGTGGATGAATGGAAGGGGAATTTTCTGCAGGGAGGGTAATTTTATTAGTAGCAGTGGTGGAGAGAAATTTAGGAGAATCTCATACATAGTATTTAAGTACACTGTACATTTATATCTGCCCTGTAAGTTGAGTGGTTATTGCATCATATTTGGGTAACAGTGGGTCACTACTTTAGTTAAGCAGTGTTTCTGGGCTGGCCAGACAGCTCAGTGAATTAAAGCATCTGCTTAGGCAGCCTCAGGGGCTGGGGGTTCAATCCCTGGCATGCCCTGCCAGCCCTGCCCGCCCTGCCCCTGGGGCTGAGATAGAGAATGAGACTGGGCGATTGGACAGTGAGTCTGATCTGTGTAGTGAGACCCTATAGACCCTGTGCTAAATACATTAAAAAAAAAAAAAAAAAGCCAGTAAGCTAATAAGTGGCTCGGTTAAATCTAGGTCTGCTTTACTTCAAATATTTGGGGAACATGGGAAGTTGAAGGTGGGTTTCAGCTTTCTCTGGTCCTTCTTTATTTCTGGAGTTTCTAAGATACCCCAGAAAGTTTGCTTCTGGATCATTAAATTGCTTAACTTAGCTGTCCTAATAAGGGCCCTACATGGTTCTGTACCAATGAACTATCTGTTGACTTGGGTCAGTTGGCTCATATAAGAATGTCAGTATAAATTGGGCGTGGTGGCACACACTGTAATCCCAGCATTCAGGAGGCTGAATTAGGAGGATTGCCACAAATTCAAGGCTAGCCTGGCTCCAGTGATTTCAAGGCCAGTGTGAACTACAGAGTAAGATCTTACCACAAAAAAAAAAAAAAAAAAGGTAATACCAGAGTAATCTCAAAGCATGTCCCAAACAGTCTTTAGAGACCTAAAGGACAAGCAATACGTAACTTAAAAGATAATACATAAGAGTTGTTTCTAGTTTTGTGTATGAAGTAGTGATCAATGTTTATCCTTCTGAAAGTGGCCCTGGGCTGGAATATATTAACTGGATAGTTGGTATGTTAGCTGTAATATATTAGCCATAATGTAGACTTGGTCTGAATAGCCATTGTAGGTGCTAGGATTTAAAATCACATAAAAATAAAAAGTTCATAGGTGTTAAAATGCCATAAAGCAAATTAAAAGACAAGAGGGAGGTAATATTTATAATATGAGGGAATACTTAGAGATCAAATGATAGCAAAAAGAATGAGCAAAATTCAGTTCAGTAATGGAGAAAGATCACATGTCAGATATGATACCTTCTTTGTTGTGACTGGCACAACCCAGCTTCTTTGCTACATCAACTTAGCAAATATTTAAAAACATATAGCAGTCTAGTATCTGTGAAGGTCTGAAAAGTGGGACACTCACATTAGTAACATAAGCTAGCTGAATACTCAGGGATGGTGTTGAAGCAGTCTTTAAGGTACATAGCCTGTGACCTTGCAGTGCTTTATCAGTTTATTATAGAGGAGTAGTTGATGTGCCACCAGAGTAGTAGTTTCTTCACTTTTTGTTGAACTTTGTATTTCTAAAACTTGGAATGTTCAGTACATTTTTTTGTTTGCTTGTTTTGGTTGTACCTAAACATCATGAAGTAGTAAAAGATGATTGGCAAAAATCTGTAAAAACTTTCATTTTTGTTAAGCAGCTGAGACAAAAGGATCATGAGTTTGAAGCCAGCCTGGGCTACATAGCAAAGTCATGCCGCAAAAAAATTTTAAAATGGACAGCTGGGCATGGTGTTGCACACCTATAATCCCAGTACTTGGGAGCCTGAACCAGGAGGCTCACTGCAAGCGCAAAGCCAGCCTGGGCTATGTATGAGCCCTGTCTCAAAAATGAAAAGAAAGGCAAAGAAAAGAAAGTCATTTTTGTATTCTCATAAAGCACAAGAGTGGTTGTCAGCATGTGTGACATCCTGGCTTTGATCTCCAGCACCAGAAAAAAGAAGCAAAACACAAACATAAAACAGAAATAAGATCAGGAAAAATGGGGGGTATGTTGGCATAAGATACATAAAATCAGCACTGAGAACAGATCAGTGCCTGGGTGCATTGCTCTATGCTTAGGTTTTGTAATTATGTATAAAATTACATAATAGATGCTCTAGCATCCTGACTTGCTCAGGTTTAGCATTACTTTTGGTCTCAGTTACTCTTCTTTCATTGCTGGAACAAAATACTCAACACCCAAAGTTGAGGAAGGAAAGGTTTATTTAGCTCATAGTTAATGGAGGTTTCAGTTCATACTGAGCTGGCTCCAAGGCAGAGCGGTACATGGCACAGAACAGCCATTCATGGCAGCAAAGAGCAAGAGCAAAGGGAGGAGACAGCTTGCTAGCCTCTCTCCCCTTAAGCCAAGAGAGTGTATCACTCACTGCAATCCCAGCATTGAATTAAGAATCAATGGCAAGGGCCAGCCTGATAGCTAAAGCACCTGTGGCGGCAGGGTGGGGGTAGGGGGGTGGGATGCATGGATGGAGACTGAGTGTGCGCCTGTAATCCCAGCACTTGGGAGGAAAATTACTGAGTCTGTTATACTTAGTGAGATCCTGTACACCCTGCAGATCCTGTCCAAAATACAAGGGAAAACAAACAAAAAAAAGGATCACAAACTCCAAAAGCCACCCCCTGAGGCTCTAAGGGAACAACTAGACACAAACCATTATAGGGGTTTAATATCAGTGAATTGATTGCTAGGAACTGAGCCTGGGGCCTCATGCTAGGGAAGCCCTCTAGTGAACTACAGTCTGCTCTTACCACCGTGTTTTTTTGTTTTTTGTTTGGTGCTGGGGAATTAAACTCAGGACCTTGTACCTACCAGGCACAGAGCTATATCCCCAGCCTTACCACCATTTTTTAAAGGCTTATCTCACATACATTTAGTGTTTTTCTCTATGTTATCAAACAATAACAAAAGAAAGTAAATGGTATTAAGTACATGTTGTTTCATTGAGCATGGTGGTATACACCTCTGATTCTAGTACTGAGAAGCCAAGTCTTCAAGGTGTCAGGTTTGAGTCCAGCCTGGGCAACTTGGTGAGACTTTGACTCAAAATAAAAATGCAGTTTTTTTGTTTTTGTTTTTTAAAAAATGCTGGGCATATAGCTCAACACAAAGGCCCTGAGTTCAATCCCCAATACTGCAAGGAAAAAAAGTGATGAACCAGTGGACTGTTTATTACTGTCTCCATTTTTCTTTTTTAAAACATGTTTTGGTATCAGGAGCATGGTGGGAAAATAATTTAAAATTTTTTCAATAGCCTTGAAGCCAAAGGAGGAATTGGGAAAAGATAAAGAATAAATAAAATGTGGAATTGATGACATCTTAGGCAATTCAACTTGAGTTTAATTAGTTGAGAATGAAGAAAGCCATCTTTGGAGGGAAAGCCAATGCTGGGACCTGACTCAAACCTTAGTGAACTGGTGTTTCCATTGGGTGCCTTATAAGGTCTTCACAGTGGTTGCCTGTGCTTTTTAATTTCTGTTGTTACCTGGGCTCTTGCATCTTTTAGGTTCATTTCTTCTTCTTTATGCAATAAGACAGTCCAAAATATATATAATATATTCCCCCACCCCACCCCCCAGTACTGGGGATTGAACTCATGACCTTGCACTTGCCAGGCAAGTGCTTATTCTCCTGAGCTATCTCCCTGGCCCTAGACAGTAAAGTATATTAGAGTTTTACATTGAGACTTTTAAGAGGAGTCTGGGCAGTCCTCCAGAGGGACGTGCAGCCCTCTCCAGACCTTTCTTGGTTTTTAAAAAAAATTTACTTGGTCCTATGTGTTTTAAGTTAGGTTTGGTCCATGGGACCTTTTGTGTTAAATAGATAAAGGATATATAGATGTTAATTAAAGGAAAACTATTTTTGAAGTAGACTTTCTCCTCTAGACCATTAGTAGCTAATGTGCCAGAAAGGATTGCACATCATACTTTTAAATAGTTCTGTGTCAGAGCCTTAAAAATATTGACTGAAGTTGGCATGCTTGCATCATGATTGCTTTGGGCTAAAGGCAGTGGTGTGTATGGCACACATGCTATAGGAGGCTATTTGTTATCAAAAGCTCTAAAAGATTAGCTGTCACTGAACTAGAGGAATTAACAAAAATTCTCACATTAGACCCTTACATACCAAGCTTGGGCCAGTGGTAGCATAAAATCCTAACCCTCAAGATACATTTGGGGAGATGGCTCAGTAGAATAAGTGCTTGCCTGGCAAGCTCAAGGGCCTGAGTTCAATCCCCTGTTCCACCAAAAAAAAAAAAAAAAAAAAAAAAAACAAAAAAAAACCTTGGTTTCAAAGTGAAGCTGATGGCTTTGCTCACTGTTGATGCTTTTAGGCTAGCTAGACTCTGTCCTATTCTTTCCCAGAGAAACACTTTTTCCATGTGTCTGTTCTGCCTGACTTCCATTTGTCATCTCTTTAAGCCAAAAGACAGCATCTTAAAAGGTTTTGAACTGGGAGGTTAGGGACAGCTTGTCCACATTTTGATGAAGTTATAGTAATTGTCATTTGTATATAAGTGAATCTTGGTTTATTCAGTAAAAAAGTGGAAGTGGTTATGCCTAGTACCAAGCATAGGGCTAGCATTTAGTTGCTGTCAGTATATACAACATGCAGTAATTCCACCATATAATACCTTGACCAGCATTTGATCAGCCCTGACTGACAGACTGAAACCTCTTATCTTGCAGATGCTGTTGATGGAGTGATGAATGGAGAATACTACCAGGTATAGAGTACATTATGTTTAATGATCATGGTTGAGAGTTTTCCTTTCCTAGGGTTTCAGTTGACTGTGTCATAAAGAAAAGCTGGCCTTATTAACTTTCCTGTATTAGTTGCTGGTATATTAACTATCAAAGTGGAAGGATTTAAAAAGAGGTGCCATCCATAACAAGAGAACCCTTAAGATAATACTGACCTGGCCCTAGTGTTAATCACAGTTCTGCTGAAAAAGTGACCCTTCCTAGTGTCTTTCCATCTTTATAATGTAGTGAGGTTAAGCTGATGATATTCCCTAGCTCAACAAAGGGTATAAGGCTCCAAAGATTAACATCAACCTGTTTATCAGGTTGTTGATTTGCAAATCTTACCTACTGTAAAGAGTTTGTCCTCCCCCAATATTTGCCTGCCTTTTGTCTTTTTCTCCCTAACTATAGTGATAATACATTTTTCCTCTCTGACTGTAGTAATACATTTTTTTGGACTCCTTAAAATTTTTGTGTGCTGTAATTATGTGGTATAATAATATTTAGAATTCTTAGACACCAGACCTTGCTTTGCTGTATACTCTGTCAGATGAGGAAGCAAATTACTGTCTTCTAATATATCTGTCACCTGCTCGCCCCCAGCCTTCCCTCTTATTTCCCACATGTTAACAGGTAAGACTGCTACTTTCCTCCAGAGATTGTAAAATTCAGTGCAGTAATGCTGAAAGTGCTCTGTTGGCACATGTGTTTGGATTGTTGCTATTAAGGTAATCTTTTAATGTTTTACAACAGCTACCGGTGCTATATGTATGTAACCAGAGGTTCTAGTTTTTACGAAGCATGTTTCAAATAGCATGGGGCACTGATAGAGCACAATTGTGTTTTGTGTTAAGGAGAGTAATGGTCCAACAGACAGTTATGCAGCTATTTCACAAGTGGATCGATTGCAGTCAGAACCTGAAAGTATCCGTAAATGGAGAGAAGAGCAAACCGAGCGTTTGGAAGCCCTTGGTAAGGAATCCCTTTCTATCTCTTAAGTGTCTATTTTCAGTAGAATGGTTGATCTGAATTCTACCTTTATCCCTTTCTAATTTGAATTATAGTGTCTGTGTCAGGTTTGTGTGTGTATCCAGTGCTAGGGATAGATCCCTGGCCTCACAGATGGTAAAGTAAGTACTCTACCAGTTGGCTACACCCCCAGCTCCTTTTTTTCTTGAGTACTGGGGATTATTGAACTCATACTGCACTATACTCTAGCCTTTTTTTTATTTTAAGAAATGGTCTTACCAAGTTTCCCAGGCCAGACTCAAACTGGTGATCTTCCTGTTTAATCTGCATAGAGTGCTGGTATTATATGCCATCACCCCTGGCTGCATGGACTTTTTATTGGCTGATCTGCTTTAAGATACATACTTCAGGCTAGGTGTGGTGGCTAAGGCAAGAGGATCACTGCAAGTTCGAGGCCAACCTTGGCTATATAATGAGATCCTGTCTTAAAAAGAAAAAAGATACATACTTCATGTCTAAATATTTCATTGTACATCTAGAAACAGTGGCATTGTGTGTAACAGTAATGTGAGCAGTATCATTCTTTCTTGATAACCACATGATTTCTTTTTAGGTGGGGTAGCTGACATCCAGAAATAGGAAAGGACTTAACCCATATGACATAAGCCAATTGATGCCACATCTTTGTTTCTAGTTTATGTAGCTTTCAGAACAAAGACATCCTTAAATTTGAACCTGAACAACAGTACTATGTAGTAGTCTTTAATGATGGAAATACTCAATATCTGTGATGCCCAGCGTGACAGCCACTGACCACATGTGACTCTTACATAATTCAAATGTGGTTAGTGTGATTGAGAAATTTAAAGTTTCTTCAACTTTGATAATTTAAGTAGCCACGTAGAGCTAGTAGCTGCTGTATTATATAGTGCAGCTTTAGGAAGATAAACATAGTCTTGAGGTGCTAGCAACTGTGGTCCTGTATATTGTCCGTGTATCTTGTGGTTAGGCTTAAAGACAGGACTTAGCTGGTATTCATACTGCTGGGGTATTTTTAGTATTACTGAACCTAATAGAGTGTAGTTTGATGGTGGCAAACTTTCATTCTCTTTCATTCTCCTTTCTTTTTGTAATTTAGGGAAGGGTCTACAGAGTATTTAGGTTCTCACTACTAGATCAGACTCGCAGTGATCTGCCTGTTTACAACCTCTCAAGTGCTGGGATTAGAGGCACGTGCCACCACACCTAGTCTCACTTGCCATCTCACTGTGCCCTTGTCATTTAATACCACCTAATTACAGTACACTCAGCTATTTGGCTAGCCCTTCTTTCATTCTTTCTTGAGCCATTGTCTGCCTAGGTCATCCAGGTCAGCCTTGAACTCAGTATCCCAGGCTTGCCTCCAACTTTTGATTCTCCTACCTTAGTTTTGCAAGTACTGGGATTATAGGGATACACCACCTTGCTTGGCTAAGAGCTCTTCTCTTAAGACCTTGAAGAAAGCTGGACTTTCGGCCTTACATTCTTTTTTTTTTTTTGTGGTACTGGGGATTGAACTCAGGCCCTTGTGCTTGCCAGGGAAGCACTTATTCCACTAAGCCATCTCCCCAGCCCCTTGGCCTTACATTCTAGTTGAATTGGTTCACAAATAAGGTGTTTCTTCAATTATCAACTTTATCTTTGCAAGTACTGTGAGAAAGCACAAGACGCCAAAAGAGAATCAGTGTTTTGTCTTCAGCTTATGTTCTGAAATAATTTTCTTTTCTGTGCACAATAATGAAGGTAGTCAGAAGAGGTGCCTGTCAGTGTGCCTTGTTCTCTAAGGGGACATTTCATATTTTCCACCCTTTTGGACTCAAAAGATTGTTTTAAGCCTGGATCTTTATCTTGTCAAGCTAAGCATTGAAGAATTCTAAATTATTACTGCCAGTGGCATTTCTTAAACCTGCCAATGCCAGAAAACAGTATAATTAAGTGTACTGTTTTATGCAGTAACTACACTGTTACAAATGGCTCAATTTTTATTTAAATTAGACTACTTTCTCAAAAATTATTATCATAATAATTATTATTATTTTATTATTGTATTTTAGGGAAGGGTCTACAGGGTGTTCAGGATCTCCTGCTAGATCAGACTTGTAGTGATCTGCCTGTTTACAGCCTCCCAAGAGCTGGGATTACAGGCATGTGCCACCACACCCAGTCTTAAATTATTTTTGAAAAATTCTATGATATTTTAGTCCTTATACATAGTAAAAATTTTAATTGTCAGTAGCAGTGAAAGTAAATACCAATAAAAACATATTCTTTTGGAATTTCCCCACAATCAAAGGTGATCTCACACTTTAAAATGTTTGGTAGTTTTTACTTCTTGCTCCCAGGCACCACCACACGTGTGGGGCACCTGCTTGCAGCTCAGCACTGCAGTTTACGCTTCGTGCCATGTGCGGCACGTAGCAGAAGCTCATGGCATCCACTGCAAAGCCATCAGTAGAAAGTCCAAGTAAGACAATTTTTGAAAAGTACTTTATGATCTAAAACTTTAAGATTTCCAGCCTTTAATAAGCTATTTGTTGTAGTTGCAGACATAGCTTTCTACAAGTTGCTACTATAAGACATTGTTCTTGCAAAGACTCTAAAATTACCCAAGAATGCCTCAACTTGTGCTTTTTTGTGTGTTTTGTTCTTTGTTTTCCCCTTCAAGTAGTTACTTGACACTGCCACTGTGTTCTTACTCTTCTTAAAGATAGTAATTATAGGTTGGGCTCTTGCTCTGCATTTTTAGAACTTTGTCTACATCCCTGGTAGCCTGCTGAAGTATCAGTAACTTCAGTGTTAACTTCTTTTTCAGTATACTGACATGTTTCTCTTAAACTAGATATCTTAGGGACAGTCTTATTGAGGCCTCATGAACTTTGAGACTCCATTCCAGCAAACCTGCTTGGTGTGCATTTTCTCAAATTGTCATTTCTAGAACCTTTGGTGAACTGATAACTAGAAGGCCTGCAGTTCTTTCCAGTGGAATGTTGTAAGTCTGTCCTGGCTCTGCCATGAAGTCTGTCTGCAGTCTGATTAGGACTGGTTCTCTTAAGTTTTTGTTCTGTGACCTGCCATTCTTGGATTCCTGAATCATTTCTATCTTTGGTATTTTTTTCTTACAGCCCCTTTGTTCATGGAAGCACTTCTCCTATAATTAGTTATGAGTTATGTCTTGTGTTCTATAAAACCATTAATTATCAAACCTGGGATATAGACTGTAGACTGAAGAGTAAAGGATTATCTAATATGAATACCCCAATCCAAACTAGTATTGACACCATTATTAGAGTCATCTCTAATGGCCTTTGCCCCAGTTGGTGCACCAAAAGACCCCCCCCACATAAGAGTTGGTATTTCCACATTCTTCCCCTCCTCTTGCTCTCCGACTTGAATTTAGTTGGTTTACAAACAAGGTCCAATTAATGACTCAAGGTGTCATTGAACTCGGGTAAGAGTTTTGAAAGATCAAGAATAGGATTGCTGAGTTTTAAGAGTTGGTTGTACAGAGTGGGAAAATAGAACTGGGTGTAGTGACACATAGGTGCAATTCTAGCATTCTGGGAAGCTCAGGCAAGAGGATCACACGTTTGACACCCTTTCTCACAAAATAAAAAATAAAAAGTGGCTGTGGATATAGCTCAATTGAAGAGGGCCTGGGTTTAATCCATCAAAAAGAAGAAAAATAGAATTTTATATTACCATCTTTGCTGTTCCCCAAAGACACTTAGGCACTCATATCCACACCCACCATACATTTAATAAGATTAAAATAAACTGAAGAAACTTAAAATTGTGCTTTACTTCATCTGTACTGTTTCTCTTCAAAGATGCCAATTCTCGGAAGCAGGAAGCAGAGTGGAAAGAAAAAGCAATAAAGGAGCTAGAAGAGTGGTATGCACGGCAGGACGAGCAGTTACAAAAGACAAAAGCAAACAACAGGTGAGTCCATGTTCTAGCACTGCTTCTTTTCCAAGGCTGAATCAAGTCCATTTCTCAGCATTCACTTCAGGCTCTTGGCTGCTGCCTTGTTTTAATGTGACATGTCTTTGCAGGTGTTCAAGCAAGTAATTGAAACAGTGGTTGCAAATCTTCTGGTTTATGAGCACAATTTATTTCTCCTTGAGCCTCCCAAACTGTAGCAGTTTAGCTCTTTAAAGAGACTTTGGTTTGCATCAGCTACAGTGGTGTGTCAGGAAGGGGAAAAACTATTGCATGTCTGTGGGAAAAGTGGAACCTTCAAAGGGTCATTTCATGAATGGACAAGGATTTCATTACTTGGGAATGATTATAGACTTGGTCAGGTTGTATCCCCTAAATACAATTCTGCTCTCTAGAAGATGCTTTGTGAAGGGGCCCATTAGCATGGAAATGTACTTTGTAATTAGGTAGCCAAGGATAATCCAAAGCAGTGACTTCAGAATGTAGTTCACTGGATACTTAACTGCACCTAGGAAAAGCTTCACTGTAACACTTTTTCAGACTATCTTTTGTTCACTTACTTCTGGTTAAATAGTTGTGGGGAGAAAACACATTAATTCTCATCACCGTCAAGCAGCAACTGTGGTGTGTAGTACACTTCACTTCTTGGAAGTAGCTTAGAGCGGCACACGCAGCCTGGCTTCCCTGGGAAAGCGCACTAGCTCACTTCCTTCTGCCAGGTGCAGAGCCCACCTTTCACTGAGTTGTTGCTCCACTCACCTTGAGTAAAGACAGGCCGGAGGTGTTTTTAATTTTTTAGGTAAAAACTTAGGTTTCCGGTCACGTTCCTCTAGGGGATGTATTCTTGAGGCCTGCCTGTCAGGTTCCATTTGATGTTTTAGGGTAAGTATGGTAGGGACTGTTTAGTGGTGGGGGTTAGTTGCCAGATGTAATAGCTATCATCCAGCTGCCTGGGCTTTTGTTGAGCTTGTGGTCGCATGAATCTAGGCCTCTGTGTTGTGTGCTTGCTCAGAATGATTTCCTTAGGTACAAGTCTGGTCTCTGAAGAAAAATGAGTAAAGTGATGTTCCCAGCATGCTGCCTCACTCAGCGCTGGAGGCTTCTGTGAGGTACTTGGCAGAATGGGCTGACCTCCCCATCCAGGCTTTAGCACTTGGACACAGATTTTCAGACTTGAATAATGTGTTAGAAGTGGGCTTCCTGTTACAGAACCAAGTGTCTTCGAGAATAAACACACCTGTTGTGAGCCTAAGAGTGTGGGCGTGGAGTTAGGGTTATAATAGTTTCTTTGGTTGGAATTGTATGTTTTGTTATTGTTGTTGCTGCTTTTTTTTTTTTTTTTTTTTGGTGATGCTGGGGACCAACTTGGCTCCTGCACATGCTAGATAAGCATGCTACCAGTGAGCTACACTCCCAGTTCTGCTTGGAACTGTAGAATGTCAGAGGGCTGGTCTCGGGTGAAGGTCTCAAATTCCAGAGAAGAGACTTGTCCCCTACACACTGAGAGCATAGAGCTGTTTAGAAACCAGGTCATTTGCCTTGTGGAAAATGCAGCACACACCTGAAACGGTATCCTGAAAGCTGGTAACAAGTTCACCATTGTGAGAAGGTCGTGGGACAGAAGGGGTGGTCTTCACACTTTTATTTCAGGCATTCTTCAACAGGTGGAGGCACTATTCGGGAAGAATCATTTTGGAGAATTTCTCTCAATGGCATATGCCCTCCCGTGGAGATTTTTGATACTGACCCTCCTCCATTCATGTTTAACTCTAAACTTGACAGTCTAAAGAACTTGGTGCCATAAATGTCTATAACATGGTTCATCTTCCCTGTTCTGTCTGTTTGGGTAACTAGTAAATAAAAACCCAGAAAAGCTCAAGAGTCTCAGACATAGAAATGGTGTGTACTGAATTGTCTGTCCCCAGGCACCCTGCTTTCCAGATGCCCCACCTAGTCAGCCACAAGGTGTTGATAGCCCCTTGGCTAGGCACTCCGGTGGTCAAGGGCACATAGCACATAGGTGGGGTCTTTGTCACACATGCACAGTCTGTTGTCTGTTGTCAGTCCTTAGACAAATGTCACTGAGTAGTCATGAATTATTCAGTGAAAAAGCCTATGAAAAAGATTAACTTTTTCAGGAGTCAGAGTAGTAACCAATTCCTTCCATTGCTTATGGAGAACAACCCCAGAATAGGTTCCTGGACAAGCCAAAAGAAACATTCCTTTTTGTTACAGGTGACTGGTGCCAAGACTTGAGCTCTTTGAAGGTGTGGTAAAGTTGGGGAATCCATGACTCCCCAATGGTAGGCTTTCTTTTTTTTTTTTTTTTTTTTTTTTTTGCATCCCTGCTTTGGGGCTATTTATAAAGTTGTGCGTTGTATTTAGACCTCCAGAGCTTGTCCTTGGTCAGGCATTCTTTCTCCTCTCCCTGTCTCAGGGTTCCCTGAGCCTCATCCTGACAGGCTGACAATCAGGGCATTCAGGTCCCCCCTTCTGCTGAATGAAGAGCAGATAGGAAGTGCTGCCTACATTTAGTGTGGATAATTTTCTGTTTGTTCTTCAGGAACTGTGCTTGTCAGTGACAAGCTCTTTAGTCTTGGGGCTCTGCAGGGGAGCAGAGCCTGTCACCCAAGCCCTTGTTGTGGTGATTCCGTGACAGAAGCCATTAAACCTTAATTCTCTTCCCTTTCAGAGCACGCTTAAGTTGAAATCGATTAGGTGTTGCCCTCTGTGTAAGCTAAAAGGCTTTTTAGGGTTTAAGCTGGCCTGCCTTTCCTTCTGTTCCCTCCCACTCCTTGGCCCACAAACAGCTCTCTGTTTCCCTGCTGAGTCACTTTGACTTTCAATCAGGCTGCTCTTTGCTTTCACTAAATTTCTACAAAACACCTCCTGTGTATAAACCAAAATGGAAGAGAAAAGGGTGTGTGTGAGTTTCAAAATAAACTGAAACTAAAATTACTAGAATTTGTTTTCAGATAAATATCTGTGTTTAAGTTAATGACTGAGCATGATTATCCTTAAAAATCCTCATTTTACCTCCCTCCACCAGCATGGCTGGGCTCGGGGTTCAGTTTGGGACAACAGAGTCACAGCCAGCTGTCTGCTGTGGTGCTGTATCCTCCACACAGTTGTCCCACTGCACCGTGTGTCCCAGCGCCCTGCCAGATGATTCCACTCACCCAGAGTGCAGGGGCCGAGGATGTGGGGAAGGAGCTCTGGCTTCTGAGCTGCCCTTCATCAAAGTCTGGCATAGAGATCTTCAGAAAGTGCCCTAGCTTCCTGCGCAGACAGCCTTACTCAGGACTGAATCTAGCACTCCTCTAGACCTCTAGCTCAGCTGCTTTTTTCTCTAAAGTAGGACTTTTGAAATGATGGTAGATATTCTGCAGAGACCAGAGCAGTCCCACCCAGCCAGTGTGATAAAGCAAAAACATTTCAATATTCCAGATCTGGTATTAAATCTGTAGAACCATGGGCTTCTGATGGCTAGCAGTGTTTACACCCAGTGATATTTATTTACCCCAGGGCTGACAGAAAGATGGCTTGGCTTTCCAAGTGCACACCAGCTTGGAAACAGGTTTAATGCACAGTAAAATGAACCCTGCACTTTGGCTGCCACTGCTGTCACTGAACAGGTAGCTTTAGCTCACTGTGGCCTCAGTTGCCACATCTTCAGAATGGGCTGAGTGCTCAGTGGCATAGATGGTTTGAAGAGTGAATCAACATATCGTATGTGAAAGGGATTAGCCCACAAGGGGGTGCTTTCTAAAATGTGGGTAAGTCCCAGAGCTGAAGCTGCCAGTTTGCTGCTGCCACGGAGGAGACCTGTGTGGGAGGCCAGTGGGACGCACTGGCCTGTCTGAGTGTCTGGCACTGGAAGCCTCCCAGGGACTAGGACAGAGCCCATTCACACCTCTATTGTGGATTTTAGATGTTACTGCTTCTCAATGTTCTTTCTTTTTTCCTGCCTGCTTGCCTGCCTTTTGGACCTCTTGCTGTCTAGGGTGGCAGATGAAGCTTTCTACAAACAACCCTTCGCTGACGTGATTGGTTATGTGTATGTTGCAAAACTAATTCCTTGTTTTGATTCTTTCTACTTTTTGTTTAGAGTTAATGCTCCTTTTATGTCACAAGATGCTTTACATTTTAAAATATTTCAAATTGGCACTGTGGGGACTGCCTGAGAGTTGATAAAGTGGGGTGTGATTCATGCTGTTCTTGTAGAATTATCACTTCCTTCACCTTCCGATGGCCATTTTTCATATTTGGGGTTTTGGCGGGAATCAAGCCAATGCCCTTACAAATGTGTGGGTCCTTTCTGATGGTGTCTGGGAAGGCTTGGGACTTGGGTGGACTCTGACCTTGTGCTGTTGCTGCCATTCTTACTGTGGCCCTGTTGCCTTCCTGCACCAGGTAGGAAGGGGAGGTTCTCCATCTGGAAGCAGGTGGAGGTCCTGGCTAGGACCCAGTGAGCAGCAGCACCTTGTGGGACCACGTCAGCTGCGGGCGCTCTGACGCTTCTATGCGCAGTCCTTCAAGAACGTGGGGCTGCTTGCCTGTCTTTCAAGTTTAGGCAGAGGAGTTCAGGGTAGCAGGGGTGTCTCTGGTGGGTGTCTGTCATTTTCTCCATGATCTTACATGTCAGAAATCGCTGTTTAGCGGTCAGCTTCAGGAGCCCAACCCCACATCCTAGCATAAAAAGGTCAAGATACTCAAAACTGTCAGAAATGGGTGATGTTAGCTTTCCCCTCAATTACATCCTGTTCAGAAAAGTTTCCTGTGGTCAGAGCAGTATCGCTAAAGATTTGGAAACAGTCCTCATTGTTTCCTCATTAAAAATTAGGTCCAGCTTTTTATAAAAGAGAGGTAGGGTGGACTGGAGGGGACAGGAACCTGTGGGTGGTGGGTGGCAGACTACATTGTGTAGAACCTTATAGGGCCTATGACCTCGTGTTCACCCCATTATAAGAGAGAACCGGGTTACCTAGGCCTCCAGGTACATTTACAGTGAGACTTGTGAAATGTTGGACTTACAGGTGCTGTTTGATTGGACTTTCATACATTCTCTCTGGAATAGAAATGGAGACTGGAAAAGTCAAGCCTGGTTTTGCTGGGCAGCAGGGTGGCCCAGCAAAGCCAGCTGCACGTTCCCAAGCATAGGTAGAGTGGCAAGGGCATGTCTAGCTTACTGACCATCTGCATTGAGCTCATTTTCATTTTCTGTATCTGACCTAAAGTTTCTCCTTGTTTCTTTTCTTCTCTTCACCTTTAAGCACAAACATAAACCATCCTTGCTACAGCCTAGAACAGTTAAGTAAACCTTTCTCACTGCCCCTAACTGTGTGTGCCATGAAGTCGCAGTGTTGTAGTGGCTCTGGGCTTCAGCGGTGTTTGCCACAGCCATCCCTGTGATAGTGCTACCCCTGTGTCCCCACAGACCGGTCATCTCCATTGCTTTTGCTTTGCCCGTGGTGCTTGTTGGAGTAGATACATTGTGTCTTCCCGCCTCTTAACCTCCGTCCTTCCGGGCTGTAGCTCCCACTAGTTAGTTTCCAGCTGTAGGTGGGCTGAATTTGATGTGGAAGAACGTTGGAGCAGCACCTGCCGAACAGCAGCTCACGTGGGCACTCCTGCCGGATTGTGCCAAGTGGCCCCAGGCCCAATTGGAGAGAAAAATGGCAAACTTTGGCTGAACCTGAGAATGTTCTAACAAACGCCCTTCCAGAATGGCTTTAGTCTCAATGCCTGCTAGCATGGGAGCTGTGTCTTGAATTCCTTTTGATCTGCCCTATTTCTCTCCAGCCTTAGGAATAAATCTAGAGGCTTTTGTGCAATGACCCGTGGGCTTTTTAGAAATCTTGAAATTTTCTTGAAACCATTATAGCCCAGCATAAGCTACTGGCCAAGCCTTTGACCAGCTTATTGCTTTGTTACTAGTGAAAGCAGTATGTAGCTGGCAAAAGGCTTGTTTAGGAGCAGAGATAGCCCAACAGAGAGAGTGAGCCCTGAACCAAACACCTGTATTCCACCATTTTACACAGAAGCCTGGCACAACGTGCCAAGGAGAAATGGCCGGGTGTGCGCCCCTAAGCCTGATCTGGGCAGGGACAGTTACTCTTGGGAAACCAGGATGACACGGAGTCAAGCATAAAAAGGCGGCTACTTTGTCTGTAGCGAGGCAGCCAGGAGGTTACTCACAGAGGGTTCTGCATTAAACCAACATACTTTGTTGTTGCTTCCAGGGCAGCAGAAGAAGCCTTTGTAAATGACATTGATGAGTCGTCCCCAGGCACAGAGTGGGAACGGGTGGCCCGGCTGTGTGACTTTAACCCTAAGTCCAGCAAGCAGGCCAAAGATGTCTCCCGCATGCGCTCAGTCCTCATCTCCCTCAAGCAGGCCCCCCTGGTGCACTGAAGAGCCACCCTTGGAGACACTACATCTGCAGTATCTTAATCCTACTCAGTGAAGCTGTTCACAGTAATTGGATTAATTATGTTGAGTTTTTTGGACCAAACTTTTGTCTTTAGAGTTGATCATTGTTTGTGATTGCATGTTTCTTTCAACTGTGTTCTCCCTGGCATTCAGAGAGGCGGGGCGGCGGAGGAGGAAAGGCGGAAGCTCCCAACAGTAGCCTCAACCTGTGCTTTTGTGCATTATTCTGAGAATAAATTTGTTTGAAACTATGAATGAAGCTGCTTTATTGACCTCAACATGTGCTGTTGTTTGGAGTGAAGCCTTAAGAAATGAAGAATTCTGTGTCATTTCCAGGGCTGAGGAAGCATAGCCATCGGGCACCTAACTCCTACCTTACATTATAATGTAAGTCTCCTTCCTGGAATAGAATTCTATAGACATTTTCATTGGAAAAGGAGTTCCATGTAAATGTTATTTCCTTATCACTTACCTCTAAGATACATCCCTAAGTCCTCCAATAGCTAGCTTGTCACCATCCCTGAGTTTAGGATCTTGGAAAACATATTTCTACGGCAGTCTGTCTGGAGTATGGATCAGCCAGTAAACCTGTCAGGATGGCATGTGGCTAACCCCACACTCCTCAATTCTCCTGTTGAGATTATGTACCATTCCAAGTTCTTGGTTCATCGTTCTCTTGTAAAAAGTTCCATTTAAGCTGGGGCTGTCCAGTATAGTACTCTATAAACAGTAGCTATTTACTTAAAAATACATGATTGCCTGTGCTCACTAGCCACGTGTGGGTAGGTGTCCGAATCAGACTGCAGATCCTGAAACATTTCCTCCCAGTAAGTTCCGCTGGACTTGGCTGATGTACACGTCAGGTGCGTCTAGGAGATGCTGCTTCAATGCATTCATTGCTTGCCCTTGGCATCTCATGTAGTACACCACTTTTAGTTGCTGATACAGGCAAATAATAAAGCTGTCATTCAGTAACCTTTTGCATAGTTATCTGATAATTATTTCTAAATTGGAGATTGAGGTAAACTAGCTATACTCAGAGGCCCATATCTGCACTGCTAATTATGTGTGGAGTTTATGTTCCTGCCTGGCTTCTCGGCTTTCGTGATCTGGCGCACCTGCATTCGTTCTTTTTTCTTGCTTTTTAGACAGGGTCTTACTGTGTAGTTCAGGCTGGCCTTGAACTCATTGTGTAGTCTAGACTGGCCTCAAACTCAGTGATCCTCCTGCCTCAGGTGCTGAGATTAGATGTGCAACCATCACACCTGACACTTGTTTCAGCCCACCCTGCGGGTGGGTCTGGCGCGGCATGTGCTGGGTATCAAATTGAGGTTGTTGAGCCTTTGCCGACTACTGAGCTATCTTGCTGGCCCAAACTCAAACTTTGAGCTGCTCATACACCCTTGACTACTGAGGAAGGTCATCCTTTTTGAACACAGCTTTGGGGAAGGGCTGTACAAGGAGCGGTGAGTGGGGAAGAAGACAGTCACATGTGGCCTAGTCAGCCACATCAACCAAATTAACCCTGGCTATCGTGGGGCGACAGGCTGCAGCTAGCTCACCTTCACATCCCGGGCACATTCCAATTGCATTCAAGCAGTGTCACTCACAGACCATTGTCACATCTACGTAGTACCATTCAAGATGTCAAAATAACCGAAGTACCAAAAAGCCACCTCCACCTCAGGCCCTTCCCTGACCCCTCCCTTATAGCACGTGCCCTCTGCCTGGGACAGCCTCCTTCCTGGTATTACTTTGGTACTACAACCCTGATCAGCCTTATTTTTTGTATCAGATGGGCTTCCTGAGGGGGATGTGGCAGTTTGAAAGCATAAACAAAATCTGACATTGTCTTGAACAAGAGGAAACTGTGAGAAACGTGACGCTGCATGGTATCCAATGATGAATCATAAGGGATGCAGCTTACTGCTTAGTGGGAACACACTAGCTGGTAGCCCTGAGCTATTGTGTAACAAGCTCTAGCACAGTGATGGGGACTCTCAGAGCTCTCAGTGACAAAGCCACCACTGTAGTGAGTGCTGTAGGTTCACCTCCGCCGCTGTGGCGCATGAAGCTGTGCCCATACAGAACACCTGAGAGAACCCCTAACTACTGGCTGAGAAGTGCCTGGCCATTCCTCGATCCCAACTCCTGCTGCTCTTCCCTAGCCACAAACAGGTGTATGACCCTCTGAGGCAGACCTGCCAAGTGTAGATAGATATTCTGGACCCACAGAAACTGAAAGCGAAAACAGCTGCTGGCAGCAGTTGCAAATGTTGCACAGGAGTCAGCCCTTGGGGTTTGCATTTTGTTGCGGTGCATTTTACCAACCTGGGGGGACCTAGATGGTGTGGGAATTAATTCAGTGGGTGCTCAACATTTAGTTTGTTTTTCTTTTTTTTTTTGTATTTAGGACAGAGTCTACAGGGTCTCACTACACGGTCGGACTCACAGTGATTATGTTTTCAGCTTCCCAAGTGCTGGGATTACAGGCGCGCACCACCATGCCCAGTCCCAGTCGCCATCTCAGCGCGCCCCATGGGCAGGGCTGGCACTGCACACCAGTGATCGAACACTGGCCACTGCACTCTGCCTAAGTAGGCGCTTTAGTCCGCTGAGCTATAGTTTCAAACCTCTTTTTAGAGCACTTTACCTTTTTAGCTCAAATTTTAAATGTTATATAATTGCTTTCTATTAATAAGGCTCCCTTATTAAGACAACACATGCTAGATTATTTAAGTTATATAATCTTTAAAAATGCAATAATACACATTTCTGGGAAGGGAAATCCTTAAGGATGAAACAGTATGCAACAGTGTTACAGTTTCAGCAAGCACAAATATATTTTTTTTCTTTAGAATTTGGCTCAGAACAGTAACAAAAAATATTTACATTAAAATAAATTAGGGGATGTGATTAAACAGTTAATAATTTATGTGAGAATATTGTATAAATTTAATGAAACCTAAGATTTGGCTTTTGATTCAGTACCATCCATCCCTTCACCTATTTGGCATGAAACTTGGTAGCAGCATTAACAGCTTTAACCAAGGCCCCACTGATGTCCCTGGGTGCTGGACCAGCTCGCTCCAGACACTGGACAGGGCACCTGAGCCACCCTGGAGACCAAGGGCTGGCAGAGTTGTAGGAATCAGCTGTCATATCTTTTTGACATTAACCTACTGGAAAAGAAGTCATTCAAATGTGATACTGATTAATTGTATGTCAGCATTTGAAGTAATACATTATGGAAACCTTCAGGCTTTTCTAAAATAAAAAAAAAATTCTTTGAAAAATATATGCATGTTTTAGATCACCTATAAGACCTTGTCAGAAGACCAAATATACTGGCAAGATTTCAGTAGCATAAAATAATATTTGATGAACTTTACCAATGAGAGACAGGGTCAAAAATAGAGTCATTTGCCAATCAAATATTCTTATTAAAGCTTTTGTTATCCTAAATTCAGTGTATTAGCATTCTGAATGTGTTTTTGAAATGAAATGTGTGGCTTAGCAAAAAAAAGGGACCTTGCATCAAACCTTCTCTTATATTCATGAACCTAGAGCTGCAGGGATGTTGTTTAAACACATTTAAGTCTTGGGCTTGAGGGTTGTGAGAGTTTAAGAATGTACATGAAGCACTTAGTTCAGAGCCTGATACACAGCAGTCACTTAATAAGCAGTTGCAGTCAGTATTTCTTCTAGGTTGCAATTAATATAAGTCTTGTGTATGTTTTGCCATCAATTAAGAGTCTTGCAGTCAGGAGTTCAGGGCCATCAGTGCAACACATACAAACATGGCCTGCACAGACTCTAGGGTCACAGTCTACAGAGAATGAAAAGCTACTGAAAGAAGCGGTGTCCGCTGGTCAGCAGCAAAGACCCTTCTGGGGTAATCTTTCAGAGGTTCTTAAATACTAGTGGCTTCTCAGAAGCCACTTCTTAGTCTCTAAGAAGATGAAGACAAGGTCACTCAGGCCACTGTAATTCATACCCCTGGTCTAAAGTCTACTACAAGTTTGCTAGACAAATAACATTTTTCCACAAAAACATTTGGGAGTGAGAGATAACATCCAATGTCTAAGTTGCTATGATGGTACCAAGGTAAATACATAAGTCAAAGCTTATTAAATTGTATACTTTAAAAATAATCCAGTAAAATGGTTTTTGAAAAGTATAAAAACAGCCAGAAAGATAGCTCAGTGGCATAAGTGCCTGCCTGGCAAGCACTAGGTCCTGAGTTCAATTCCTGGTTAAAAAAAAAAAAAAAAGTTTAAAAAGCCTCTCCTGGTAAGAGTTCCTTCTCTGATAATAGCTGGGCCTTGAAGGACAGTTAACCAGAATACACGCATGAAGCTCGCATTACAGAGCAGGCGTACAGGTCTCAGTGGTACTTTGGCAAGCAGAGTCCTAAGGCTTCTGGTCTACTGCTGTGGCTCCTTCTGGCACAGGAAGTTGTGGCTAGAATTTATAGGGTTTAACACTACGATGGTTCCTATAAGGAAAACATCAGAAAGCAGCCTCTGCAAAAGTGGGTGTGGGAAAAGGCAAATGTGAAGGAGGACAAACACAAAAGCACTCTGCCAATAATGCCTGCAGTTAAATACCAAATTTGCTTTTTAAGAAATGTTCATCTAAGAGAAGCTGATTCCACTAAGGCGCTCCGGAGTCCCCATCCAGTTCATTGTGTGAGGCCTAGTGGATCCTGCGCGTTGTGTAGTCCAGAACCATGCTGGCAGCCCCAAGTAGGGCGGGGTCCACCAGATCTGAAACCACCACGTCCACATCCTGCACCGAGGACAAGGCCTGCTGGCGGATGACGTCTTTGACGATGTGGATGTAGTGACTGGCCAGGACACCAGACAGGATCACAAGTGAGGGGTTCATAGTGTGCAGGATGTTGACAACCCCAAGACCCAAAGCCGTTCCAGCTACGAGAAAATAAAAATAAGTTTCCAGCACAGAGCTAAGTCAAAAGAAAATAACCAGTGGCCAGTAATGGTAAAATATTCATACTACATGGTGGGAAGCAACATTCTGTTTTTGCTAGGGCGGGGTCCCAAGCGCTCACACACAGTAGGCAAGTACTCTACCAATGAGCTACATCCCTAGAAAGAAGCATTGTTTTAAAGGCTGTTCCTGATTGCTTCTTTTCTTTTTTTCTAGAGCTGAAATGCATTACTACAGTTGGCCTTTAAATGCTAGGCTCAAGGGACTCTTCTACCTCAGCACTGCCTGAGTAGCTAGGACCGCCAGGCACATGCCATAATTCTCTTCTTTTTTGGTACAAGGTCACCCCACACAGTTCAAGAGGATGATCCCAGTTATCCTCCTGTCTCAGCCTCCCCACACATACCACAGCATGCAGTACTGGGGATTGAACTCAGGATCTTGTGCTTGCCAGGCAGGCACTTATGCCACCGAGCCATCTCCACAGTCCCATATTCTTGATATGAGAAAACTATTATGTGATTTATTTTTCGAAATAAGGTCTCACTGTAGAATAGATTGGCCTCAAACTTGCTAGGCAGTCAAAGCTGATTTCCAATTCTTGATCCTCCTTCTGCCTTAGTCTCCTGAATGCTAGAATTATGGACATGCACCATTCTACCTGGCTTACATGATATCTTTAAGTGAAAATATGTGGGGTATAAAACTGCCTCTACGTGGCTGGCACATACCTGTAAGCCCAGTACTGGGGAGGCTGAGGCAGAAGGACTATTGGGAGCTTGAGGCCTGGACTACATAGTTCAAGACCAGCCTGAACTACCATATAGTGAGACTGTGCCTCAAAAATTCCTATACTATACAATATAATCTCAGCTATGTAAAAAATGAATAAAATAAAAAGAAAACTGTAATAGTTGATATTTCTGAATAGTAAAACTCTTAAGTGATGCTTTTTCTTACTGCTCTTCTACATTTCTATAAATATTCCATAAAGTAGAATAGAAGTCTATAAAGCAGACTATCCTATTATTATTTTCAATAGTTGTAAAAGCAAATTAAGGGGGCTGGCAAGATAGCTCAGCATTAAAAAAAAAAAAGATAGTTCAGCAGACTTATGCACCTGCTTAGGCAAGTGCAGCGACCAGGGTTCGACTCCCCACACTACACGCTGCGCCGGCCCGACCCCCAGGCCTGTTGAGTCAGCCACCAAAACTGGGCATGGTGGTACACTGGGAGGCTGGAAACAGGAGGATCGCTACAAGTCTGAGCTGTGTAATGAGACCCTGTACCAAATATATTAAAAAAATCAAGAACCTGTTTCAAAAAGGCAATGCTAATCAGACATGGTGGTGCACACATAACCCCAGCACTGGGGAAGCTGAGGCAGAACTGCTACAAGCACGCAGTCAGCCTGGGCTACACAGCAAGACAATGACTCGAGAGAGAAGAAAAAGGTAATGCTGACAAGTACCATAAATGCACTTCCATTTTCCTCTCAATTTAGGGAGAAAATAGCTCTGAACAGACAATACAAAGCACCATGCCCCAGGGGAAGCCGCCCCGTCTGCAGGCACTCCCTGTGGCATCCACTGCAGCAGCACTCACCTGTTCTTAAGATGCTCTGGGCCTTCGCATTGCCAAGTTTTGCAGCTTGGATGAGATGAAGGGCACTCACAGCTTCGTCTTTTGGCACTGACATCCCCTCCACCAAGAGCAGGTCCTCTGAGCCAAGCGAGGAAAAGCAATCATTAGTGCCTACTACCAGTGAGCCCCTAAGTGAGAAGGGGTTTCTTTTCATAAAGGCAAAGCTACTTACTATAAACATCCATTAACATTGCCCCTAAAGCCTCTGCTACCCTCTTGTTACCTGGTTCTATATACATAAGCCAGAATTTCTCTAGCTGGAGGATCCTCAAGCCTTCCACAGCCCCCACCCTCGGGCTCCTCCACTTCTCAGTGGTATTATGTAAGAGTCCTCCCCCCCCCACCCAGATGATCAGACCCCTGCACTTGGCTCGTTGCTCAGCCAGCCTGGCTCAGATGCTCCACCATGCTCCAGTGCCCATGTTCTATGGCAGCAAGGCACAGTGGCCAAGGGACAGATGCATTGCAGTGACATGGCCATGTCACTTCACCTCTATATATTTCTCTTTTTTAGAAGACCAGGGCAGTAATACCTAGGATCATTCTGAGGACTAAATGAGATAATGGACCTACAGTACTTACAGTGCCGGCCAAGGTAATGCTGAATAAGGGGCAGGAGTTTCTATTAACCAATCTTTGTCTTCCCATCATTGCCAACCCAGCTCAATCTGCCACCTAATCTGCTGCAGGGCTCTTAAGAAAGTTAGTCCCCACCTGCTACCTAGATGCCAGCTGGTGCTCTCTTCTGGGCCTTGCAGCTTCCAGTCCTCTCCTGTTGTCCCTCACTACTCTTTGCCAGATTTCTGAACTTCTTACCTCAGTTAACAGATACATGGAGTCCCGTGCTTTTTGCCCCACACATAACCACCCCAGCATCTGCACATCTTCGCTCCCCTGGCCTCTCTCACACCCTCCTGCTGTGCAGTGCTCACTTCTCCCCACCTGTTAGGGGCTGCACGCATCTTCCAACTTCACTTCTATGCCCGCCTCTATCCCATTAGCCTATGTTCACACATTCATGTTGAATGCAAAAAAAAAAAAAAAAAAAAAAAAAAACCTTAACTAATTTTATGCATAATCATATTTTTTGGGGGGTGAGGGGGTATCAGGGATCAAACTTGGGACCCTGTGCTTGCCAGACAGGCACTTGTGCCTCTGAGCTATATCCCTGACTCATTCTGAGGGAAAACTTATTAGAGAAAACCATCTAAAAAGGTCATTCGGTGGTAATAATGAAAACATGGCTCAGAAGTGTTTTGGGCACTATATGATGTCCTGAGGGCCAAAGCCGGGACTTTCCCAGTGTTTCTATACCTAACATAGCTAACCACTCCTCTGAAACAAACACCCTTGCTTCTTGGGCTTCCATGATAGCTCCCTTCGGTGGCTTTTCTCTTGACTCTCCCTGTTCCTCATCTGCCCTACTTCCTAGGTCTCACTCATTCCATCCTGTTTGCTTGTTTGGAGACAGGGTTTTACTACTGTTTAGATGATAGTTGAACTCACCATGTGGCCCAGGCAGTCCTCAAACTTCTGGTAACCCTTCCATGTCGGCCTCCTCAATGCTAGGATTCAGGCATGTACCACCACACCCAGCCTCACTATCATCTTCACACTGCCCTGAGTCCCTCTCGCTAGTGCTGTCATCCCTCAGCTACACTCATTTCCAGCCGTCTCCTGAGTATTTCCACCTGGATGTTCCTCGTGTACACAACCTCTATCTTACGCCTAAACCTGTTCCTCCACTTACATTCTCAATCCTGAGTTGTCTGACCAGGAAACTGGAACTCTAGAACTATCCTTATGTCATCCTCCACTCAACTCTCATCCCCATCCCTAGAGAAACTAAGTCAGTTTGGTGAATCTAAAATTCAGATCTATAGCTTTCCCCTAAACTTGTTTTAATGATTCCTCTGACCTGCTTGTTCTGATTCCCTCCTGCTTCACTGTACTGTCTTACCTTTTTGCACCCATACCACTGTTTCCATGCCCAGAACACAGGTCATCCAAATTTGCCTGGCTAATGGGTGGGGGGGCCTTATACATCCTTATGCACATCAGTGTTCCTTGGCCATTGTTCTCAACAACTGGCATACTGTGTTATAATGATACTGGTTGTTCTATATCAGATTAGAAACCATTCTGACTTTCATAATGTCTACAAATGCTTTTAATTCAAATAATGTCAGTGTTTAACAACTGTAAGATGTTCATCCACTTAATTCATTAAAATGTATATTAAGTTCTCACTCTGCTGATGACTGAGAAAACAGAAATGAAGCTCTAGGCCCCTCGCTGCCCCAGAGGGAACTTAATAATGCACCCTTGAATGGATTTCCTCCTGCTCCACTCCTGTACTCCTGCGTCACAGAGTCACCTCCAAAACAAAATACGTGTAACTCATTTCTGGCTCTGCTGTGAGGGAAAGCCAAGAGAAGCCCTCTACCCTGGGAGAGGAAGAGTCAGGACCGAGGACCCTGAAGGAGCCATGCTGCACCTTGCGAAAGTGGAAAGCTTGAAAGTTCTGGCCTCGGTACTCAGCTCTTTCTAGAACTTCTACTTTGAAGTACCTGTCTTTTATTTGGTCCCTTAATTACTAAGAAGATACCAACCATCATGTAGCTTTTTTGCCTCCCTCTGCAAGGCCATTCCAGAAGCATATGCTTCAATGCACCCATGGCTCCCACAGGAACAATCAGGCCCGTCCAGAGACACAACAAGGTGGCCAAGTTCTGCAGCACAGAAGGAGCTCCCGTGGATCAACTCGTGCTGATGGATGATTCCACCACCAATTCCTGTAGTGAGACCAATAACCACTGATAGGCACTTTATATGAACAAAACAATGGTCTGCCAGGCAGGTGGTGCACACCTGTAATCTCAGCATTTGGGAGGCTGGGGCAGGAGGCTCATTGTGAATTTGAGACCAGCCTGGGCCACAAAGTGAGCTCAAGGCCAGCCTGAGTTACATAGTGAGACCCTCTCTCAAAACAAGACAAAAAAAATTGATATGGCAGTGCCTCATCTGTTTAGCAAAGATTTGAGTACATATATGATACCTACTTTCCTAAGCTTACTAAGCACCAAAACTTTCACCTGGCAGAATTTTTTTATTTTTTATTTTTAAATTTTTATTTATTTGTTTATTTATTTGGTACAGGGTCTCAATTCGCAGCTCATGCTCCTAGTGAGCCTCCTGTTTGTCTCCCCAGTGTTGGGATTGCAGGGGTGCTCCACCACACCCGGTTTCAATGGCTAGCATGGCATTCAGTATCAGGGATTGAACATGTGTTCTTGCACTTGCCAGGCAGGTACTTAGACTGCTGAGCCATCTCCCTAGTCCCACCTGGCAGCATTTTGAAAGGAAATACTTTTAGCAGTTCTGATCCTATGTCAAATCGGCTTGGTTCACTATAATTTCAGACAAGGCTGTGACAGCCAGTTCAGGGCATCCGACTAAGCCTTGGCTTGGGGGTACGCCTATAAGCACACACCAAAACCTACACTCAAGCAGATCTCATCAGCTACACAGGCCTCCCCCAGCTAGGAGAGCCGGGACGAGCAGGTGGAAGAAAGAAGTTCCCGATGGTGCTCTAGAGGCTTTTCCAGAGATAGCAGTCCTCCTGCCCTGCAGCAACACTGATACTGCAGCCTTTAATAGCGTTCCTCCACTTGTGCCTACCTCCTTTTCAGGATCATCTCCAAAGAAAACACCTGTACCTAAGTGATGGAGACTACTACAAAGTGGCTCTGAGCAGGATTTAAATTAACCAACTGGCTTTCCATGTTTACTTGCAAGAGTTTCTAAGACCCAGGCCCCCTGTCTGGAGATGGGCAGCAGATCTGTAGTAAGTAAACTGCTATGAATCACTCGTCTGGCTGAGGTCTGTAGTGGCCTGTGAAGCTTATCTCAAAGGACAAGACAAAGCCACAGCTAAGGACATCTGATTCCAATCCCAGCTAGCTAGATAAAGATTGCAGTTGCAGGCATCTCACTACTGTGGTGAAGGCCTTCTGGAAGGTAACACAGTTCTCCTAAATTAACATAATGCATTACTTGGAAAAGTCCTTGAGTGCACTTCCAAGGTCCTTAAATAGTCCTGCTCAGACTCCTACATTTCTTCAGTATTACCCTCCTTTGCTTATAACTACATAAATATAGCCAAGTTGTTAGCCTCCAGAGAATCTTGAACTGTTAGAGGGCTCTGAACCTCCTAGAGCCTTAACAATCATACCACTTGACTTATTTAAGCCTTCGTCATATACTTGTTTGGGAGATTTCAGGCCTGATTGGTCTGTATTAACTAAGGGATAGTATTAACACATTACCTACGTCCTTGTGTTAGGCTCTGCTTTGAGGGAAAGTTACAGTAAAAAACGTTTCCAAGCTGAGTGAAGTGGTACACATCTGTAATTCTAGTATAGTGGGAGACTGAAGAGGGCTGCCAAGTTAGAGCCCAGCCTGGGCAACTTAGTGAGACTCTGCTTCAAAATTAATAAAGAAGGACTAGCCAAATAGCTCAGCATATTAAAGCTCCTGCAAGCAGGCTCAGGGCCCCGGTGGGTTCGATCCCTGAGGCACAATGAGATAGCAATTGAGACTGGGCATGGTAGTGCACACCTGTAATCCCAGCCCTTGGGAGGCTATAAACAGGTAGATCACTATGAGTCCATTCTAGTAGTGAACACCCTGTAGACCCTTCCCTAAAAAAATAAAAAATAAATTATACATTTTAAACATAACTGTTATAGGTAATGCACTACATCGACTTGAGTTTAGAAACTTAACTAAGTAACTGGGCAGCTCTATATTCCAGGTGTAGAGAACATGTCCTAGGGAGGTTGTTTAAGCTCTAAGATGTTACAGTGGTTAATTCATAGTGTCTGGAGTTTAGACATTTAATTGTCTCAGCAGGGGTCCTGGGATCTCATTTTATAAACACCCTGAGCCTGTGCAAGATGAGGGCACAGCGTGAGTGCTGCACCAGGCCAGGGGCAGGTCGCCTGCATACAGCATAAGGGGAGTAAAAGAGACGTGCTCTCCCCTGATGCTATTGGCTTTGCTACCTTCTGCCACTATAAACTGCTGTCCCTCATGCCACCCAGCCTTGCTGTGGTAGTAGGTAGTGGGGACGGAATGTGGGGCCTCCTGCGTGCCAGGCAAGCACTCTACCACTGAGCTACACCCTCACCCTGCCGCCCTGCTGTGGAGCCAGCTGATTATGGACCAAGAACTCTACAATGGTGAGCTAAATAAATAAATAAACCTTTTGACTTGGGCATCAAGTATTTTGTGTCAGCCATAACAGAAAAGTAATTAAGACATATAGCATAAAAATAAAATTATAAACAAAACACTAGCAAAACCAAATTAGGATATTTATGAAAATCACAGGGCAGGCAACCCCAAAAATTCATCCTGCCAGTAAAACAATTAACAAACTAGGAAAACAAAATCTACTTTTTTGGAATCTAAAAAGGAAACAAAAGCTTGTAACAACCACGGTGGGGAAGGGGCAGGAGAAAAGAAAATCTGCTGAATCCCCGTAAGACAGCTTTCTGGAGTTTTAATTTACTCTGGTCCCATCACCTATTTCCCAGCTTGGCAGTCACTCTGAACAACAGCCGCATTTCCAGGACTGATATACAGATACCAGCACTGCACACCAATAACTGAGAGAATACAGCTCACTTATACTCAAAAATCGTGGGTAATTGTTTTGATCTGCCTTGTTGCAAATGGAGGAGCAGTTTAAAGGTTTGCTTTTGTACTCATCCAGCTGGCAACTATCTCTCTGCTCAGGGGAGCTGTACAGAGAAGTTTGTAAAGAACATTTAGGGGAGATAGCTCAGTGGCTTAAGCACCGGCCTGGCAAGTGCAAGGTCCTGAGTCCAGTCCCCTGTACCACATGCCATGCTGGCCCTGGGACCCTGGGTATGCTGTGCTGGCCCTAAAACTGGGTGTTGTGGCACACAACTATAATCCCAGCACTAAAGAGGCTGAGACAGGAGGATCACTATGAGTCTGAACTGCGAAGGGAGATCCTGTATCAAAAAAATGTAAATTTTTTTTAAAAAGAACACTTAAAGGTAAGTATCAGTCTCTGCTGCCTAGAACAAAGCATAATAGCTGAGACAGGTAACAGACTAACCAAAAACTGAAAGGAAAATCTGAGGAATGAAGCAGCTTTGGGAATGAGAGCTCTGAATAGCTCTGAAAGTTCCTGAGAACTTAGAAGTCTATAGGTTGCCTAGGGCTGGGCAGCACATGTGCAGAAAAGACCTGCAAGGCCTTGAGGCCTCCTGCCTTGGGGCTCTTCTCAAGCTGCAGGTGAAGCCCAAGGCAGAATGGTAACTGCCTGAGTGAGGAATGCGGACTTGTGGGTACGGGTTCTAGTCCCTACCTGTGCCAGTGATAAGTGTTACGAAGTTTTCCAGTCCCTTTCCTTGACCAAATTTCCTCTCTGCCATGGCTGCACAGTTGCCATCATTGTCTACCCACACGGGAAGATGCAAAGTGTCAGACAGGGGGGTCCTGAGATCCACAGAGTTCCATTCTTGGATTAGTTTGGTTGAATGCAGGACAATCCCTTCCTGAGGGTTTACACGGCCACCTGTAGAAATGCCTGAGATCCACCATGAACACAAGAGAAGGAATTCTGATTAGCAATGTTAGGAAAGTAGCGCCAACTTCCCTTAGCTCCAAACATAAATTATTGCACCCAACACCTCCTAATACAAACATTACAAACACTATGAGAACACATCACAGTCAGATCAAAATCTGTAACTCCCCCCAGATGTACAGAACTATCAGTACTTCTCCCATTATGCCTCCTGCATTCCAGGAGTCCCCATGTTTGTGGCCAGACAGGAGGTAGAACCATCTATACATAGAGCAGACATGGATGTGATGTTCAGTAAAGCAACAGGACTTACTAGACTGTGTACATTAAATGGGTATTGCTTGGACTTATAATGTGCATTCTCACCCACTCCCAAAATTCTGCAGTTCAGTTTCACAGCCTCTGCTGCAGCTTCTACACACATCTGTAGGATTAAATTAATCCTCTCTTCGTAAGTTTTAGGATTGAACTGAGTATACTTCTTAACTATTTCACCCTAGAAGAGAAAACACAAAACCTCTCACTCATCTTAGCTGAGGATCACTTTCATTACAGCACAGACACTGCTATGGGATAGGTGCTACAGACTGAGATGATGGCTGTGGAGGGAGGAGCAGCTGGATACCCTACAGTGTCCGGGCTCCATCCTGGCAGAGGGTGGCTGGAACCAGGCAATGCCGCAGCCAGCAGATAGGCCTTCTGAAGCCTAAGAGGAACGCTGAGTAACCCGAATCTAGTTTACTAAAAAGGCACAGTTCATTCTCTCTGGCTGACAAAATTTTGTTTAAAATACTGAGGCAAAGTATCCTAGGTAGCTATATTTTAAACACCTCCTATAATTGAAGCCAATATTTCTAAGAATACTTTTGTTTATTCAGGATAAATTTTCATACTGGCCAAGTCAAAGACTGCATAAAAAAACAATTATATGTGTGTGTATGTATTATATATATATATATATATATATATTATTTTTGTGTGTGGAACTGGGGATTGAACTCAGGCCCTTGCACTTGTCAGGGAAGTGCTTATTCCACTGAGCCATCTCCCTGGCCCGAACATGTTTCTTTCTTTTTTTTTTTCCTTGGAAGAACTGGGGATTGAACTCAGGCCCTTGTGCTTGCCAGGGAAGCATTTATTCCACTGAGCCATCTCCCCAGACCCTGCATCATTTATATTACTATGCTTTGGAGTTATTTTTTAATACTAAACAGTTTAATTTCTAAGTATTGCTTTTATATTTTTTCTTTGCTCATCTCACTTATTATTTTAACTAAGTTTCAAAAATGCCTTTACACTTTTAAAATTCCCATTGAGTTTTATGATAATGTTATACTTTAAAAATCCAGTGGATGTGCTGACTAATGTTAAATTTATAATACAATTTGGGAAATGCAGGCATATTCTTCCACATGAAGTCATTAAGAGATTTTCTTAACATACTGTGTTGCTTTTATGCAGGCTCTCATGCTGTCCGTGCTATGGCAGACTTCACAACTGCAAATGGAGAGCCTATACACCTAGCCATATCCTCGAGAAGAGGGGATTTCTTTAACCACCTGCGGGCACTCTTACTTGAGTGATGACAGTTATTAGCATGCTCTATGCACTACAGTTGCACTACAATTCTCACAATTATAGAATTTCAGGTCTCCTGAGTGGCAAAAGCTCCCTGGGAGCCTAATGGGGGTCTCCCCATTGTCCACACAAGTCTGCTACCTAAGAGTGTCTGAGAACTTGCTTCTGTGCAACATTAATGGTTAGGAAAAAGGTAAGACAAACATCGTGATGGATCTAAATGTCAATACTACAGGCAGGTGATTATAAAGTCTTGAGTGTATTTCTAGTCATGAGGTGGAATAAAGAAATCAAGATGGATTAAAAACATTAAAAAAGTAGTATTACAAGAAAAATTATATTCAAATCATACTTTTTAACAAAAACTGCAACTTCAGGGCTGGCCAAATAGCTCAGCGGATTACAGCACCTGCAAGCAGGTGTAGGGGCCAGGGGTTCAATCCCCCAGCCTGACATGCTGGCCCCACCCCTAGGGCTCTCTGAGACAGCAATTGAGACTGGGCGTGGTGGCACACACCTGTAATTCCAGCTCTTGGGAAGCTAAAGCAGGTGAATAACTATCAATCTGACATAGTAATGAAACCCTGAACACCCTGTAAACCCTTCCCTAAGATACAAAAAAAAAACCAAAGCTGCAGCTTCAGAGCACAAAAGTTATCAAGGTTCTATTCCAAATTTCTGGGTAGTTTGTTTTGTTTCCCCTTTTGAGAAAAAATTCCTAAGAGCCTTAAAGACAGTAAGCCTAGAAACTAGGCTCTGGACCTATGCCTTTCATCCCCTCCTCCCTCCCGGGAAGTGAACTATTAGGAACAAAACACATCTCAGCTTCTATCACATGCAAATGTTTTATATTTTAACACAGCCAACTAAGGGGGCAAGACCTGGCACACTGATACACATTCCAGATAATCCACTTTGGGAACAATCTCAAAAACTCCATAAATAGGCCCACCTCCAGCCCACAGGACTCTCTCCTGAGGACCCGAAATCTATTTCTTTGAGTATGTATTTTTAAAATTCTGCTAAATAAATCCTTTTATGCCTCCCACTGACACATCCTGAAAATTCTTTTTCTGTGATGGGTGTCAGCGGACCCACTACCTGCCTATAGATGGAGTGAGCCAGGGTTTCCCATTTCTACTCAGGGACTTCCTTGGATTCTGTCTGTTGACAGTCCTACCTTCTAACTAGAAGTTTTAAAAATCAATTACAGGAGCTTAGCAGTGATTGTACCTTCATGCTGACTATTGCAACTCGGAGGTTTGTCCCTCCAAGATCAACAGCCAAGGCACTCAGAGTTTCAAGAATGTGGTCAATGTCTTGGGAAATATTCTCCTTCACAGGAGGAAAGCAGAATTTCTTTTGTAGTGGCTCTTGAAGATCAATAGATTTGAGAAACTTCAAAATCCGTGGAACGGCATTTCCATCCCCATATATCTTTGAACTGCAATATCCCAAAAAGACAATTAAATGCTTCTGTTATACATGTTAAGTCATATTACAGATATAATTTAAAGAAATCTGAGAGCTCATATAAAAAGTATTCACTCTCTGCTCTTTACCATCTTAGCCAGGTATAGTAGTGCACACCTCTAATCCTAGGACACAAGAGGACTGTAAACTCAAGTACACCCTGGGCAACCTTATCTCAAAATAAAATATAAAATGGGCTGGATATGTAGCTCAGTGAGACAGATATGGGCTGGATTCCTAGTATCATCATGAGACATACACACACACATACACACACACCACACACACACACACACACACACACACGCACACACACAGAGTACCATCTCTGGGCCAGAAGTGCA
>PVKA01022497.1:0-37004 GCA_004027165.1 Ctenomys sociabilis | reverse complement strand
AGCAGAAATACGAAAGGAAACGTACAACAACAACCAAAATCAATTGAGCCTGATAAGGCAAAGTGAATGGTATTTGCTGCAGGATACTAATCAGCTTTTCTTCTGAATGGTTAACAACCTAAGTTCACAAATCAGAGTTGGAGAAATAGAAAAGCCACAAGGCCAGCCAACATTTTGGCTCTAGCCTTTCAAGGTCAGCGAAGACTCAGGACATAGGAGAACCTGTACTGCAACATCATGAAACTCAGATGAGCTCCAAATTTTCTGAACAAGGAGATTATGGAGCCACAGAGGAAAGTGATTAAAGTTCTATAGTGTGCCTGGGGAGAGTCATAGGGAGAGAAAACTTTCTCTCAGGCTCTCACAGAGAGCAATCTGGTCAAGCATTGGCCATGACTCATCCACACGGATGACACAGACGAAGGATCCACAGAATAATGTGCAGGACTACAGGATAAACCCTGAGGGAACTTCACTGACCACATAAGAAACATAAAGTACATGTGTTGGTATATAAGTCTTGCTCTATCTAGGTCTTAACCATATAGCAGAAAAGTATAAAAATGAAGTATACATCGCGAGGCCATAATATTAAGCTGAGTTGTAAATGGCTATGGTCGAAAACTTCTTTGAATAACTCACTATTGTTGTGGAATGCTGGACTGTGTTGGATTGTACTGTTGAGTTCAAGCACCTAAGTTAGTTGAATGACAATGGAATGCCCACCTTTGACAGGTGTAGACAAAGGAAGGGGTATAGAAAGAAAAAATCATGATGTGTGTGTATAGACAATACAGTTGGGATAGATAACGCTGTGCTTCTACATAATCCTATGAGAGGCAAGATTTGCACTAACGGTGGTTGGACAGGGTATTATGTCAGCTTCTAATACTATAGTCATCCACTAGGAAAATAATTATTGAATTTTTGATATAATTCAGGTATAAAAATAAGATAAGTAAACAGTTACACTCTTAATTTACTGATGAGACATCTCCTATAATAATGTCTGTAAGTATAATATCATGTATGCACCTTATATGATACCAAAACAGTATGAAAACAGTTTGCAATGTATTAATTTATCAAATCTGTCTTGTTAAGGTGTCTTAAAACAGTATGATTCATATTTGTACTTCAATAAAATAATAAAAATAAAGAAAAAGAAAAAAACTCCCCCCAAAGGACACCATCCACTGTTCCTGAGCAGGAAGACATCCATGGAGAAGACGTGTGCAGCAAGAAGAACCTGTCCTAAAAGGCAAGTGGCCTGTGTTCCTTCATCAGGAGCCACAGAAGCCAGCACTGTCATGGGACATTTTACAGTATGCATCCCTGCTCTGCTGAAGCCACAGATGCTGTTGTCACCCAGTTTCCCCCAGCAAGTTTAGGTAAGAACATATGAATAGGAAATATTCATGGCTGTGTCCCTACATGGGCAACAAAACAAGCTGGATTCTGTACTTTTCTGGACTTCATTTGAGCAATTCTGGTAATTCAAATTATGTTGAATATGAACTAATTAAGCAGGTTGGGGGATTAGTTAGTCTAGCAGTTTCATAACTCTGTGGCTTCAAAGAATAAGATCTCAACAAGGAAGAACAGTCCTTTCCCTTTGTATAATATTTCAAAGCACCACCCACTGGTGGTGATGGTAGCACCACAGTACCCAGGATCAAAGCCTTTCTCTTGCCCAGCCCAGCGATGGCATTCAAATGAGCATTTCCACCTGGACTTTTCTTCTGAGATTCAGACTAATTTCACCCTTGCTGAGTCAACATTTTCATTTGCATGCCTGAAATGGCTTCAAATTTAAATTTCTCAAACAGAGCTCTTGGGTTTTTTTCTTCCCTAAACCATATGTCTCCTTTGTTTTCCAACTTAGTAAAATGTACTACATTTTACCCAGTTGTTAAAACCCAGTGGCTTAGACCAAAATTCCAGGAATTATTCAAGACAATTACTCACAGCTTAGAAATGAACCCCAAATCTCTCCACTTCCTACCCTCCCAATGCTACTCTCCAATCTAGCCAAAATTTCTGAGTTTTAAATCACAATAGGCACTGTTAATACCCCCTGAAGTCACTGCCCAAGGTGGAAGAAAAGGATTAAAAACTCTCAACAGTGAGCTCTGGCTAGAACCCTCCTAATCCAAGGAACTCCAGAAGATAACCCATTCTCAGTAAAGGCAACAGCAGCGGAGTTTTAGATGCAAGGCCCACTCATTGCTCCCTAAGAGTACTGAACCAACTTTCCTAAAAGATATGCAGATGCTGCCTATCCTCTTTCTATCTAACCCTAAAGGCCTGAGGAGGTGAACTTGTCAAAGTTACAGCTGTAAGGATTGGCAATGTGGCTCAGTGGAAGAGTGCCTACTTGAATAGACACAGAGCCTTGGGTTCAATCCCCAACGCTAGTAAATATCAAAGCCTAAGCCATGTGTCTGTCTTCAGTATTTGTGTAAAAGGGCCTTACAATAAAAATATAGTAACATTAAAAATACAAATGTACTACCATTAGGTGAGATCTGAAATTCTACTGGATCAACAGTTGTAAGCCTATAATCCCAGCACTCCTGAGGCTGAGGAAAGAGAATTCCTGGGAGGGAGAGGCCAGCTTGGGCTATACAGGGAGTTGAAGGCCAGCCTAAGCTACCAAGTAAAATGACCCCCAAATAACACATTCATTAGATAGTCACATTTGCTGCCTATACCTTTTTTCCTTATCCTCAAACCTTATAAAAGCTCCAATCTTTTGTCCTGACAACCCAATTTTTCTCTTGGAAACTGTCCCCCTGTCCTTTGGCATTGTATCCTGATTTGAAGAGACTTCTACCTTTCCTACATTTCTTGTGTATCTGGGTCATAGACTCTCTGTGCATTGTCTTGTACAGCAGTCCCTAATTCCACTTTAATATTATCTAGTAATCTCACACAGAAGCCAGAGTGAATATCAATATTCTCTCCTGCTGCAGTAAGGGACCACACAGTTGGTGATTTGCACAGTGTAAATTCAGCATTTTACTCTTAGCTCAGAAACCCACTGTGAGTGGCAGTGGTCTGTAATCAAGATGTTGTACACTGCCTTCTCTTCTGGAGAGTCAAACAGAAGCTCCCCTTCTCCCCTTATCTTCTGCAGGCTGCCTGTGCTTTGAGGCTCCATGTCCCCATTGCATAGTGCTACTTTCTCCCCCCATGTTCTTCCACTTCTAAGGACCCTTGTGGTTACACTAGGATGACCTGAGTAATCCAAGACACTTTCTTTAAGATTAGTTGATTGGCAGATTTGCATTCATCTGCCACTTAAATTTCCCTTTGTCATCATGCAAGGTTACATATCCACAGGTTCCAAGATTAAGAAGTGAAAATTTCATGGGGATGTTATTTCATTTTTAAATATTTATCATCTATCTATCTATCTATCTATCTATCTATCTATCTATCTATCTATCTATCTATCTATCTATCTATCTGGTACAGGCTCTCACTACATAGCTCAGACTCATGCTGATGCTACTGTCTCAGCCTCACCAGTGCTGGGACTACAGGCATGCACCACCACTACTGGTTTCAGTGGCCCACATGGCATGCAGTGCCAGGGATCCAACCCAAGTCCTTGCGCTTGCCCACCAGGTGTTTAGCCCACTGAGCTATCTCCCCAGCCAGGGACAGTATTTCTGCTGGATGCACAGTGTGATGTTTAAACATGTAAATCAGATTTTTTTCCTATGTCATCCACTCAAAATTGAAAGAAACAGGCCTGACAAGGGCCGTCCATTTCTACCCCCTACTCTCTGCCCACAACCCTGTCCCCACCAAGGTCTCAATAATCTCATCAACCTAGTTGCTTTTTCATTGGACAAAAGCTGATTAGCACTTCCCAGCCTTTGAGTGCTCTCTCTTTGCGGGCAGGAGTTTCCCCAGACATCTACATGGTCCCCTCCCTCACTTCCCTCCTACCTCTGATCAAAGGGCTCTTCCTCAGAGACACCATTCTTGATCATCACCTAGTGCCAGATATTAGAGCACTAAAGCATCACCATCGCTCTGAGTTATTGTTTTCACTGATGACATTATTCTATGTATTTTATTAATTTGTTTCTTATCTGTCTTTATTACCAGACAGTAAGTTCCATGAGGGTAAGAGATTTGTTTGTCTTGTTCTCTGCCTTACCTAATGGGTACCCAAATGGGTATAGTATTTGATGAATGAATGAATGAATGGTTGAATGTAAGAAAAAAGTCTGATTCACTTGACATTTTAACCTAATCTCAAACATCAAAATAATCCCACCATGCTTGAACAAGAGAAATACCACATGTATTCAGAACAACCCAGGCAGAATTCTGCAAGCTTTCCTCAGTCCTACTTGCAATGCAATTGAAAGCTAGGGATTTGTTTCATTTTCATTGTGTGTCTTGGTTTCCAAATGAGGAGTTTAATCCCCGCCTGTGTGCTAAGCATGTGCAGACGGTGTTGAGCTTTCGTTCCACCTTGGGGACTCGCACAAAGCAGAACAATGTTATTAATCCACTCACCACATGTGCTGCAGTTGCACCCTCCAGACTGTCAGAGAAGAGTGACAGATGTGCAGGGTCCAGCAGCCCCGAAAGACGACCTGCGGGCTTCTGCACTAATGGCTTTCTAAAGAGTTATTGAGCAAATAAAGTTTCTAACTTGGGTGAAGAGAGGGCTTAAGGAAAATATTGTTTCAAAACAGAGCAGATTATATGTTTTCTTTTTTTTTTCAAGTTATTTTATCTTTAATAACCCTGCAACAATTCAAAACTTGTTTCCTTTAACGGGGATGCCATTATCACTGCCACACAATGCATTATCAAAGGCAATGAAGACACTGGATTCCAAAGTCCCTGATGGTAAGAAGCCTTGTGGGCCCACGGACTGACGGCTGGTTATGGAATCTCGAAGGGCAGCAGGAGGCAGACGAGACAGGAGACAGGAGGAACCTTCCTCAGAGGACCGGGCGCGGCTGCTGGGGAGAAGCGAGCAGGATGGGCTGAGCATGTCTGTTGTCCCATTGGGTCAAGTTTCTTCAGCGTATACACCCGGTCTCCCTGCTCGTTCAAGTAATACTGGAGAAACATGGCCACGCTTCTCTATCACTCCTCCTCCTCAGCCGCTGCTCTGGCTCCTATGTTTTCCTTTTAACATGTGGAATCAAATCATCTCAGCTCATCGATCTATATGTGAGAAATCTACCAAGATTCAGTGCTTTATGGCAGGAACTGGAGCTTTACGTTTGGAAGCACAATGTTAATAAGGAAGAGAATATCACCTTTGATCTCTGTGTGGGCCTACTCATTGAGGTGAATAGAATTCACTAAATCCAGACATAAGTCAAGAATGTGGCCCTTTGAAATTTATAAAAATGATCCTGACTTCCAATCACCACTTAAAATATCACACATGGGATTTGATATTTACTGTGGAAACTAACAGAAAGTGGCCACTATCAAACCACTATTTTTTGACGCCATGACTAAAGAGACAGGTTATAGAGCAGTATTAGATTCCTAATCTTGTTAGTAACAACAAGAAAAGTAATGGTTTAGATGCCTATTACATGTACCTAAATTAAAATAGCTTCCCACAAGTTGGGGAGATAGCTTGGTGGTCTAAGCACCTGCCTGGCAAGCACAAGGACCCAAGTTCGATCCCTGGTACCACATGCTGCACTGCTCCCCCCCAAAACTGGACATGGTGGCACATGACTGTAATCCCAGTGCTAGGGAGGCTAAGACACAGGTAGGATCACTACAAGTCTTAAATGCATAGTGAGACCCTGTATCAAATAAATAAACCAATAAAGTAGAATTTTAAAACTAAACTTAAAAAATAAAATAAAATAGCATCCTATCCTTCCTTGTTTCAATTCTGATTCCTGAGTCTTGGCTTAATGCACCCAGAGGCTTCTTCCTTAGTTTGACCTCTTCTCTTGAGGTCTGTCTGCTTGTCCAATCCTTAATAGCCATCTTTTTTTCATGGATTTAATACAGGGTATACAGGGTCTCATTACATAGACAGGACTGGTAGTGATCTTCCTGTTTCAGACTCCCAAGCACTGGGATTACAGGTGTGCACCACCATGCTCAGTCTCAATCACTGTGCCAGTGAGCCCCAGGGGCTGGGCCTGCACGGCATGACTGGATAGAACCCTGGTCCCTGCATTTGCCTCAGCAGGCTCTTTAGTCCACTGAGCTATCTGGCCAGTCCACTTAAGAGCCATCTTGATTCTTGACCACTTCTCAGTTACTGGTCACTCACAAATGGCCCAAACTTGAGTACAAGGCTTTTAAGTCACTCTGCAGTGAGTGCTGTAACACCAGCCTGGTTTTGGACCTGAATGAAACATAACGAGCCTCTTCTGTCAGTTCCAGAATCACCCACAATTGCAGGCACAGAGACAGGGAATGAGTCCTGGCATGCCTGAGGACTGGCTGGCTTTGGATTGATTCTGGTGGATCTTTTGCTATTATCTGCATAACTGAAATTCAAGCTCTGAATTTAATGACAGGAATCATTCTGTGTGACTGTCATCTTCAATAGCAATTATAGATAAGGGCTCATGATAGGGACTCATTTCATTAAATAAGATTTAGTTTAGGTACCATGAAAGATAAATGAATGATTAAACCAGTTGTTTTTCATTTTCCTGTGCAGACCTACTGGAACCATTCAGCATAGATCCCAAGTCAAGAAAACTCTTGACATCAGCATTTTCCACAGGATGGATGAGTGGATGGACAGACAGACAGACCAACAGACAGACAGATACTATAGGAACTAAGCTGCCAAAGCAAGTCTAGAAGATATCAACATTAGTCAAGAGGATTTGTATCCAGTATACCTATGGAAATTTCAGCTTGGCCAACCGGAAAGAAACAATATAGTAAAACACTAAGAAAATCTCCAAAAGAACAGAGCTGATCCTTTACACTGATGCTGGCAATAAAAACTCCACGCTTTCTCAGATGAGCTAGAGCCAAGCAACCGCCTGATGCCCAAGGCTATTGAAATGTGGGGACTTAGATGTGATCACATCAGTGCTTCGTGGATTAGTGCTTCTGGGTGGATGCACATACAACTAATGGCAGCCTCCAGACTGGGCCTTTTAAATAAGCACAGCTGGGGAGCAGGGATCCTGACCCATGTCAAGTAGTATTCTTTCTCACTACTGTTTTCACCTCTCTGTTCTCCCAATAAGACGGAAGGTGGCCTACTGCCAGTGTCTTACATCTGCCGCTTGCTTGCTTGCTCCTGGAGAAAGTGGATGTAGGAGGGAGCTGGGACATGCTGAGTTTCTCCTCTACCAATTCTTCACATATTTAATCCTGACCAGTAAGCAGCCTTCTACTGATATGTGTTTTGATTTTAGAAATAAAAAGCTCAAATCTTGTGCCTTTCTCATATCACAGGGCTGGGAGTTAAGAATGAAATTCAGTTATGTCTGAGTCTGGAGGACATGTTTTTATCAATACACTGGCTGCTTGAGAAGCTGAGGCTTGAGGAAAGAGAAAGCACAGAGCTGCAGTCGCACTCTGCTACATCAGCGCTTGTGGCTCTCTGTTATGGCCTTACAGACCCATCTGCCCAGTCTGCAGTGGAAATCCTGACATAATAGGGACTCTAAGGAGCAATGAGTTCAGGGTCTTTGTCATAGTGCTAAGGAAGCCAAAGCTCAATTTGAGGATGCTCTCTGCCAAGGTCATACTTAAGTTTTCTAAGTTTAAATGAATTTTTAATGAGTACACAAAAGCATAGGCATGCATGTTCACAGGCCATTACTGCTTTAACAGCTCTTCAGCACTAGAGCTGAAACCAAGAACCCATGAGTCTTGACTTCCATCTAGAAGTCTTTTCATTATCATATTCAATCTTCCTCATAAGGCATCTTCAGGCCTGGGCCCAATAATCTTTTTTTTTTTTTTTTCATAGTTGTCAGAATCAACTACAGGAGAAAGGACCTAGTCTGGTCTTGAGACAGCTCAGAAATCCCAACAGTAATTCAAAGTAAACTTCGCTTTGCCCAGACTCCCTTCTACTGCAAATTTGAGAAAGTGTGTTTACCCTCAATGCCAGACCTGTCTGCTTCTTTGCAGCATGGACTGAGGCCGAGTGCTTACTTGCTGTGATGTCTTAAGTCTCTGAAATTCTCCAAGCTGCATCTTAATTGTGCATAAATGAACATAGTGACAATACTGTGGTTCCTCATTATCTCAACTTTATTATCTGAGTTTGCACAATAACAGGAGTGCACAGGAAAGCAAGAGCCATAATAATATGTAAAAACCCTCTGATGCTTTAATGAGTTGATGAATTATAAAATTAGTCTGCTTTCCACATACCTTCTCTTTCAAGATCCATATCTATGTCTAAGCATTAAGTTGATGTCTTTGATCATTAGGCTATAAATATCATGCAAATCTCTTACCAAATAAAACTCTACCTCTCTGAAAATCTTCAGGATGTAAAGTCACAAAAGAGTATTACTGGAGAACAGTGCAAATCACACTCAAAGCAACTGGAGTACAAAGATGTGGCTTGAAACTATAGGAAAGGGGCATGGTAAGGTTGGTGGCAAGGCTAGAGTTTTAAAGAAAAAGATTTGAAGAGCAAAATAATAATAAAAGTCTTGGGAAAGTTGATTATACCTTGCTTATTTCTCAAAAGTGACCTTTTATCATGATACTTTGTAACTTTAATTAAACATGAAAGAATATTGCCTTGCATTTTCATTTAGTTTTGTTAGAAACCATGTTTTGTATGGAAGAAAAGCCTTTATTATTTTAAATAATTAGCATGCATTGTCATTTTAACCAGAAATATTATATTTATGAAAAAACATTATTTTCATTATTTTAACTCCATTTTTTTCATGATAAAGTCTCAATTGAATCCTTTTTTTCCTTTTCATGCTATAAAATTTTTGTTGTGGTTTTAAGTGGATTACCTTGTAGTGTATAATTATCTTTTCATAATAAAGCTTTCTTTTATCTGTACCACTTCCTATTGTTATAAGGAAGAAATGAGATGAAATTTGCAAATGTACTTGGAAGATTCTAAAATACTATATTAATGTTTGAGTTCAGTTTTTCTAAAAAGTTTTGCTTATTATGTGCAAGTTACTTTCACTTCCATTATTTCTTTTATTTTCAGAACAACTTTTGTGGGTAAGTATATATCATTTCCAAAGTACAAATTAGAAAAATAAATAAACATGCTCAAAGTCACATAACTAATATGTAATTTAGCTTTTCCAAGGGCCTAACTTGGTTGTCCTCAATCCAGAGATTTTACTCCATTGAAGTAAAAGGAAGCTGCCCATTTATAGTTCAATAGTGGACCAATACCTGTACCTGCTATGGTTCTACCGAACACATTCATTTAAGAAGTAATTCCTGGACCAGGAATATTGTGTCCCTGGCAAGCCCAAGGCCCCAAGTTCAATCTCTGGTACCAAAAAAGAAGGAGGACGAGAAGGAATAGGAAAAGGAGAAATAAGAGGAGGAGGAACAAGAAGAGAGGAGGAGGAGAAAGAAGAGAAGGGGAAGGAGGAGGATAAGGAGGAGGAAGAAAAGGAGGAGGATGAAGAGGATGAAGAAAAAGAAGAAGGAGGAGAAGGAGAAGAAAGAAGAAGAAAATTGCTGACTCTCCATCAGATATCAGGCTGAATTCCAAAATGCAATGAAAATCTATACAAGTAAGGTATCTGTTTTCATGAAGATTACATTCTAGTGGACCACACTATTCCAACAATAAGGAAAATAATTTGAGCAAAGCATATATTACTGTGTTAAAGTGCTACACAGAAAATAACTAACACACAAAAAGATCATGCCATAGACCAATAGAGCTTTACATAAATTAGCTCATTAATTTTTATAACAAGTCTGTGAGGCAAGGAGAATTACTATGTTCATATTTCAGATGAAAACACTGAGTGGTAGATCATTTAAATTAGTGTCCATAATTATATATCCAGTAGTGGAGGAGACAAGCTTCAAGCCTGAGCAATCTGGTTCTCAGAAATACTTTTCAGTGGTATCTGCGAAGCATGTTGATATGATGAAAAGTAGCTAGACAGCTAATTGACACTTTGTTCTTTAATGGTAATTGTGCTATGTTCATAATCTTTCTGCATGTGCATGAAGCATAATGAGTTATCTCAAATAAATTCCCTTGCCTCTAGGAATTTGTGCACATTGGCCAGAGTACATTTCCGAACATTTCACCCAGCGTCTGTAGAAATCCTTAGGCTCTTGTCATCTCTCTATGGATTCCTTGTAAACCTTTATCAATATGCACAAGGTACTGAGTCTTTAGAACAAACATTTGCTCCTCAGTTATACTGGAACTGTATCACAATGCAGCCTTACTGCCTTCGGGAAAGTGCAAAATTGAAGAGCAATGTTGGGCAAGCTGGAAATAGTTAATTTCGGGATGATTTCATCTCTCTTCAGTTACCTCTTTACTGACTGTTCAGCTGTGATCCTTGTTCATCCCCAGATCTGAAGATCAGAGGAAATGACGATCGTATTTCCAATTAGCACAAGTAGTAGCTGTCTTGAGCTATATCATTTATCCTTCCAGGGACATTTGTATTGTGTTACTTATTCTGTAGACTAATGAGGCATAAAAGAGGAATCTCTTTCCTTTTTCTGACTCCAAATGCAGGTCCAAATAATTGCTCCTACTGCTGGAAACTAAGGTTAATTTAAAGTAAAGACCCAGCTGGGGAAGTTTTCATTTGTCTAAAGCAACAGAATCTAATATATAGAGGCACTGTCATAAAACTGTCACCTTATGATTTCCCTCTTAGCAATGTGAGCCTTGATTTTGTAGCATCTTCAAACAACAGGTAGATGCTGTTTTTGAGTGTTTTCTCACAAATTTTCATTTCTTATGCACCAAAGAATTAGAAGCTTTTGTGGATATTAGACTGTTCACATATATAATAGCAGATAGACCATTCCTTACATTGGAGCTGGTGACATAAGGAGGCATTGGATGGCATCCCTACCTTTAAAGCATTTAGAATGCACAAGAGAATCAAAGAAGGAGCAAAATTTAGTAACAATCCTTCAGAACTGGCATCATTAAAAATAAAAACATGGAAGACAATTTTTCTTAGTGTGTGGTAGTGTGTTTTGTTTTGTTTATGAATTTAGGACAGGTTTACAGGGTGTACAGGGTCTCACTACATAGATTAGACTCCTAGTGACTCTCCTGTGTCCAGCCTCCCAAGCACTGGGATTACAGGTTCATGCCACCATGCTCAGTCTCAACCCTGTCTCAGCTTCCCCAGGGGGCAGCACCAGGCACAGCAGGGATCGAAACCTGGCTACTGTGCTCTGTTGGAGCAGGCTCTTCAGTCCACTGAGCTATCTGGCCAACACTTGGTAGTGTGTTTAAGCCCTTTTGAATGCTAATTTCATCCAGGGGATGCTTAAATTTATCTCCACAAACACACAAGGGGCGTGAGTGAACTAAGTCCTACTCCTGTCCTGGTGACTTTCACTTGGGTTGGAGGGATCTTGGTTTGATTAGAAAACTGTTTGGGGAAAAAACATCCACAAGAAATTTTTATTCATCCTTCATCATTTGCTTCATGATAAGAATTAAGTGGAATTGTTGATACACAGATTTCTGGGTGCATTCACTAAAAGGTTCAAGGCATGTTATGCATATACTGATTGCTTTCTCTGTCCAAAAGAATACTCTGTTCAGGAAAAGGTTAGAAAAAAGTTCCTTCTCGTCAGCATCCTTTGACACAGAAAGCGTTTGCTGGGATGTTGCTGTGTGCTTAGCGGGCTCCCCCGCCAACCTCCTTGGGAGTCTCTGCGTTCGCTGGCTTGCTGTGTCTGTATCAGAACTAGTGAGATAGGCCCAAAAGCAAGTAAATAGAAATACAGACAGCTTTTTGTTTGACAAAAAAAAATCACTACTATACTCAGCAAAAGGAACTAGAGATAAGACACTCCTAAATGCTGTGAAGTTATATGCAGACACTATTGTCCAAACTGCATGACGGCACAGATCCACCTGGCCTCCCCACTGCTTTCTTAACTCATTTTTTAAAAACTCAGTAGCAACCTTCTCCTTCAAATATTCAAAGTATCTGTTGTCTGTTCACCTGTTTCATAAACAAATGCAGCTTTTAGCAAAAGAACATATGTTTTGTTTATATCAGATATGTATACCACTTCTGTATGAAATAAAGTAGTTCTATTTGTACTCATTGAAATGTCAAGAATTACAAAGAAAACGATGGAAATGTTAAGGGTTAGTCATTGTGACATGGTAAAAATCATGGAATATAAACTATAGGCTACAAATATCATTAAGAGCAGGTAAATAATCAAATTCCTATAGAATCCTTAGAGTATTTAACTATGTTTATTAAATCATAGCACTAGTGCTAAGATGATAGAAGTGGAAAATGACAGCCTTTTCATAATAGGAAGAGACAGAGAAAGACAGATTGACAGAGATCCAGTTTGTGCTTAATATGAGTAAAAACTATACAAATCCCTCAAGAAGCAGAATCTACTTCTAGTGTTTCAGTTCCTATCATTGGGAGAAGTAAATCTTGACGTATTTCCTGTGCTCTTATACCCTGGCAGAAGCTGGGACAGGGATAAGATCACAGGAAGGGAAGGGCCAGCCAGATAGCTCAGCAGACTAAAGTGCCTGCTTAAACAGAGGGCAGAGCTGGGGTTCAATCCCCAGTGTGCAGTGTCCCCCTCAATCGCTGAAACAGCGATTGAGACCAGGCATGGTGACATGCACCTGTAATGCAGCGCTTGGGATGTTAAAAAACAGAATCACTATGAGTCAGTCTATGTAGTAAGGCCCTGTAGACCCTGTACTAAATACATTTTAAAAAAAAAAAATCACAATAAGTGGCCCATACCTTTAACTCTGAAGCCCTGAGCTGTATTTCAAAATAAAAGTTGGAAAAATGGCATAAAAAATAAAATAATTTGGGAAAGGGTAGAACGTAATCATCAGGGGAAAACATTAGAAAGAAAAAAGAAGGAAAAAAATCACAGGGAAGAAAGTAATATACTGCCCATGAAAAGTGACTTCATGAGAGAAGCGGAGCAAACGCCTTAGTTTCTGTCTGTGCTGAGACCATGTCCATAACGCTCAGTAAAGGACCCTGGACTAAATCACCAACTAGAAGAGCTTTTTGGCTTCGGCGCTGTCTTGGTTACTTTACTCTCATTACTGGGACAAAATACCAGACACTCAAATTAAGGAAGGAAAAGTTTTCTTAGCTCTCAGTTAGCAGGGGTTTCAGTCCAGTCAGCTGGCTCCAAGGCAGACTGGCACATGGCAGAGAGCAGCTGTTCATGGCGACAGAGGACGGCAAAGAGCACAGGGAGGATCAGCGGTCCTTAGCTAGCAAGCTTCTCTCCCCTCCTTACGTTACACACAGATTACCCACCCCAAGGTGGGTGTCGCACTCACACCCATAATTCCTGCATTGAATCATGAGTCAGTCGCAAACCCTTGAAGCCTGGCCCAATGACGGCATGAGTCTTTGGGGTGACAACTAGGCACAAACCATACCAGCCGCTTTAGTGGAAATGAAAGAGGTTGTATTCTGTGTCCACGTCATGGAATGAGCAGGGCACACCTGGTGGAAAAGACTGCTTGGAAGCAAGATGCTTGGAAGCCGTACCTCAGTGCAGAGGAGCTGAGGGCACGCAGATGTCCTTCCTTTCACACACAGCCTGCCTAACCTGTGCATGTGTGTGTGGGACCTGCCATTGCCCGCAGGATAGTGTGTGAGCCAGCTTCATATGAAGCTCGATGGCCAGTGCACTTTTGAGCTGCACATATAATATGTAGTTAACATGTGGTATTTATAACAGTGCATTAGAAATTTAATAAATAGGTATTTATACTAAACATCTATCCAACCATAGAATACAATGTAGGCAGAGCAATCATGTATTTTGATGATAGCACTTGGTCATTATGAACTTTGTCTGAATTCCCTTGGTTGTTTTGCATTCTGTTAGGCAGCAGAGTAGACAGGTCTGTGGACAAGGAAGCAGGTGGTCAAGGAAATACAGTTCTCAGTTCTACAAAAGAACTTTCAATAAAATCCTATGTATTAGAGATGGAAACATGCTTTACCTCAACTTCCTACCTTGACACTAGAGTAAAAGTTTCTATCCTAATCTTTGCTGAAAGAGTCAGACGTGTGTGACTCTGAGGGGCTGCCCGCCCCCCGTGCATGTCTGCCTGTGAGGAGTGCTCTGTGCTCTATGGCTGCACCCCAGAGGTGAGCACGCATAGGTCAGGACCAAACATTTCTGTCCCTGCTGATCCGCAGCTGGTCACTGTGTGACCGGCTACTATTCTGTGTAAGTGAGCCTATGTCAGGTCCAGTTTTGTGCTACTGAGGGAAAGACGAGGGGAAGCCTAGCTCTGACGGCATGTGCCAACACTGGGAAAATATTGGGTAATCATTTTAGTTACTCTTCTCTCGTTGCTGGGACAAATACCGGACACTCAAAATGAAGGAAGGAAAGGTTATTTATCTCAGAGTTACTGGAGGTTTCAGTCCATACTCAGCTGGCTTCAAGGCAGAGGGGCGCAGGGCAGAGGGCAAGAGCACAAAACAGAGGTAGCAGCAAACTGAGCTGCTAGCTTCTCTTTCCTCCTTACATTGAAATGCAAGGGGCCAGGGAGATGGCTCAGTGGAGTAAGCATTTCTCCAGCAAGCGCAAGGTCCTGAACCTGCCCCAGGACAGGTGTAGCATCCATGCCCACAATAATCAATCACCAGCTCCAGAAGCCACCCCAGGACTGCATGAGGCTTTTGGAGAACACCTATTCATAGCAGTAACCATAACAGTAACCTTTCCCATTCTGCATTTACTGGTCATAAGGTTGATATTTTGATCCCTGTATATCAGAATTGCTGGGAATTTTTTTAATTGAATCTAAATGGAGGGCAAAGATGCATTATTAATTATCACTCTAAAACTCCAATAGTGTGATCCATTTCCTGTGAAAACTATGCTATAACTAAAACAGAAATAATCAGATAATTGATAGTCATTGCCTGGCAGCTATGCCTGGGATGTCATTTCTAAAAAGGAAGCCAATCTTCTGAAAATGTGTGTTGAATGTTGCAAACAATGAATTCTTTATGCTATTAAGCCAGGGAGGATATTACTTAGGGGATAATTTATTTTATTTTATTTTAATCAATGTTAAGAACCTTTAAATCACTTTTAACAATTAAGACCATTAACTTCATGTGGCACTGTGGTGTTAGAATATGGCAGCACACTTGCTGTTTCTGATTCTTCATTTAGTAGAATTCATTTTGATAAATCAAAAGTGAGGACAACACTGTCTCTGGCTTCTTTCTTAACTTGGATATGCTCTTGTTGAATTTTAATTTCTTTTCCAGTTTTTTTACAGTAGTAATCACTTAGTACATTTCACAAAGATGAAATATTTGGACAAATTTTGGCTACTGAAAAATTTTAAGTAATATAATCACCTTAAGTTTGGAGCAGACTTCTTTCATTCAGGATTTTGATAGAAAGCAATTCTGTAGCACAAGTTATTTTAGTTAACATTCTTTGACTATACAGAATTCTACTCTCTGAACAGGTTCAAAATATTTCAAATATTGACACCTCTGTTTAAAACATCTTTCCAAAAGATATCAGTGGAAGACAATAAGACTAGCATTTATCAGACAAGCAAGTTTCAGATGCTTCATACTGACTCCTTTTATTTTCACAATGGCCCTTATCACTCTAATTTTAGAGTACTCTAACTTCAACTACCTCAGGTTCACTTCTATGACTTGGTAGAACCCCAAGGTTGCTGACACAAGATTCTGAGGCAGTATATTTCAACGGGTCTTCAGATTACTGTGGTAGAGCAAGCATCTGGCACACAGTGAGAGAACATTGCCTGCTGCACATGGCCCGGTATGCCCCTAATTTTAAATATATAAACAGAATCAGAAAAAGCAAGTAGCTTCTTTAAGAATGCCTATTTCTAGAAAAAGTGGGAAGATACTTTTGCTTTTATGAGTTAGCAATTAAACTTATGGGAAGTGAGAAGATAAAAGAAACTCGGACATTAGCAAGGAGTGAATATGGAAATGAGCAATATCAGGAGCATCTTTTGATTCTGTTCATTTAGTCTGATATCTGGCATCAAACTTATTTTCCCACATTAAAAAGCCATAAAGGGCAGGGAAAACATATAAAACCATATTTTGTAAATGTTGTTTAGCAATCAATACAGGACTCTAGTGATTAGAAGAAAAAACTCACAAAGATAAATACTGCAATATTCTGAGTCTCTCCCTGAAAGCATTTACTAACCTATGACACAAATAAATAGCATCCAAAAGATTAGAAGCCTTGCTGGGCCATAAACTCAGAGATTAAAGTGTGAAGCATCCAAGATAACAACATTTGCTTTTACCTTGGTCAGTTTCCCCACTACTGGACAGAATGCCTGGCACCTGTAACTTACATGAGGAGAGGTTTGCTCTGTGTGTGGCTCTCTAAGGGCTCAGTCCATGGTCAGCTGGCTCCAGAGCACAAACAGCAGAACAAAAGATCTCAGCAAAGGAAAGCTGCTTGATTCATAGCAGCTAGAAGCAGAGCAGGCAAACCGTGCCAGCGATAAAGAGGCACAGGACCAAATCTTGACCCCCCAAAGCCACACCTCAATGGCCCACCCAGCCACACCCAGAAGTGTGCTCTACTAATTCCCTGGGGGGCTTCTACACCAATGAAATTGACATTCCTAATTAAAAATTACGATATACTTCTTATCAACTTGACATCTGAACATATCTCCTTAAAACATACTGAATGTCCAAATCAAGACAACAGCAAGTTCATAATTATGCCAATCCTGTATATAAATAAAATTGTACTGATACCTTTCTCAGAGTCTCATAAGTTTCAGTACCATTCAAAATTCCAAGTCAAAACCTCCTCTGACATTCAGGGCAAGCTCTTAGCTGAAGCTGAAAAATTTAAAAAGCAAGCTACTTAATCCAAATATACTATGGTACAGGGTAAATGTTCCCAATTCAAAAGGCAGTAATAGTGGAATAAAGCAAGCAGCAAAAACATTAGGGTCAAAGCAAGCCTGAACCCCAACAGAGTAAGCATTAGGCTCTGCATTTCGGTGCCCAGCATCTGCATTATAATTTGATGAACTGCAATTCCCATAGGGTTTGGGTGGCCACACTTCTATAGCCTTTGCCAGTTGTAGCCCTTGTAACCTTGCACTTAGGCTGGCTCCGCTTGCTTTCTACAGCTTTCCTCAGTAGATGTTTCATATTCCTCTCATCTCCAACTTCTGGGGTTTCCACTGAACATTTGATTTGATTCCTGCAGCTTTGCACACCCTTCTGTCAAAGGTACTTTCCTTAGTCTTCCAGGTCTTCCATTGAAATTTGGGTGGAAGCCTTCATAGTCCAAAATCCTTCATCCTGTATATTTGTTCAACCAACATCATGCACACAACATCAAGGTCTACTTCCAGTTTAAGCAATAGCCAGATCCCACTGAATCAGTGGCTGCAGTGGCCTCTTACTATACCAGCATGATTATCAGTCACAGATCTGAACAGAAGGATCACTGAAACCTGTGTAAACATTTTTTCCTAGTACTCTTGGGCAACTCTTAAATTGCATGTTTATGAGGCAAAATTACAAAACTCCTAGTAGAGACAAATTATTTAAAATTGAATAGTTTGGTAGAGATCCCAATGATGCATAATACTGACACAAAGTTGAATTTTCTCCAGCCAATGAGATGAGAGAGACCTCCAAGAACTTCACAGGCTTCCAGTTGAGACCATGGAAAGGCCATACCTACCACATAATTACCATGTTCTAGAAGTAAAGGATGTTCTCTGAAAGTGAGGACAGAGAGGAAAAGACTCCATCCTAAGGGAATAGGATCTTAGAGAGATTCCATCAATTGAAATCCTTACCCTCCAAAACCTTAACTTTTTTAAAAGGACGTTAAAATAGGAAACTTAGTTCTCTTTTCCATCTTGCAAGATGGCAGGTGAAAACAAAACTGAGAAGCCAGACACTAAAGAAAAGAAACCCAAAGCCAAGAAGGCTGCTGCCAGAAGCACTGGTATAAAGAGTAAGGTGAAGGCTAAATATTCCAACAAGGGGCAGCCCCACTGCAGCTGAAATCCTGTCCTGGTCAGAAGAATTGGTGAATATTCCTGATCTGCTATGGATTCCGGAAAGGCTTTGTACAAGAGAAAGTACACAGCTGCTAAATCAAAGGTTGAGAAGAAAAAGAAGGAGAAATTTCTTGCTATGATCACAAAACCAGTCAGGGGGAACAAGAATGGAGATACCTGTATGGTGAAGCTTCAAAAAATGTCTAGATACTACCCTGCTAAAGATATGTCACAAAAGTTCTTGGGCCATGGTAAGAAACCATTCAGTCAGCATGTGAGGAAACTTTGAGCAAGCACCACTCCTGGCACCATCTTAATCATCCTCACCTGGTATCACAGAGGCAGAGAGTGGTCTTCCTGAAGCAGTTGGCCAGTGGCTTGCTACTTGTGACTGGGCCTCTTAGCCTTAATTGTGTCCCTCTAAGAACAACACTAGAGACTTGTCATTGCCACCTCCACAAAAATTGGTATCAGCAAAGTGAAAATACCCAAACACTTCAATGATGCTTACTTCAAGAAGAAGCTGTGGAAGCCCAGACACCAGGAGGGTGAGATCTTCGACACCGAGAAAGAGAGAGAGACCAGATTTCAGAGCAGTGCAAGATGGATCAGAAAGTGGTGGACTCATAGATTTTAGTAAAAATCAAAGTTCTACGGCTACCTGCAATCCATTTTTGCTCTGACAAATGGAACTTATCCTCAAAAATTAGTGTTCTAAATTTCTTACTAAGAACCCAATTAAATGAATGATACATTTTTTTAAAAAGATGATAACATAATCTAGAGACTCTATAACTCATCACCCTTGATGTCTAGTATGTGAAATTAAGAACTACAAAAAATGAATAGTAATGAAAAGACAAAAGTATCAGTAGAAAGCAATCAAAGATATTCTAGATGTTTAATTAAAAGTCTTCAAAATAACCATGATTACTATGATAAGCAACATAGAAGAAGATAATCAAATTAAATGAAAAGCTGAAATATTACAACAGATTGCTACAAAAAGGACTCGCTGACATTCGAGAGATGCAAAATTTAGAATCTGACATTAAAAACTCATTCAAAATTAAAAAGCTGAGAGCAAACAGTAGAAGATTAAAGAATCAAAATACAATTTGATACTAATTCTCCAAACTGAAGAATGAAAAAGAAGAACCAGAAGAATGGGTGAGACATCTATGAAGCACATTCAGACCTGTGTGATTGGAGTTCTAGGGGGCTCCCCACATCTGAATGAAAGTTGGCTGAAAAATTTTCAAATCTGATTTTTAGAAAAACCCTAAAAGTTCAAGGTATTCAATAAGCTCCATAGAGGATTTAAAAATAAGCAAATATATATGCATAATATAGTTAAATTACTTTTGTTCATCCATAAAAGAATGAACATCAAATTTAACTAGACAAGGAGGAAGCATATTAGCTTCAAACGAGCAATAATAAAAGTGGCTATAAGCACTTGCATAGAAGCAATAGGAATATAAAAAGAAAGAAAAATGCCCCCTAAATATCTTCACTCATAAAATAACATTCAAAAAATAAAAGACAATTAATGTAAAACTCAACAGAAACTGACAGATAAAAAGTAGAACCTAAAAGAAATTTAGTGCTAGAAGCCATGCGTACAAGAAACTATCTTACATGGAAGCACAGACCTACAGGAATAAGTGGAGAAACAGCATGAGATGGATTTAAGCTACTCTGCAAGTTCATTCAGTACAGAAATGTTCAGTGAAAGGCTTAATTTTATTTTCAGAGATTTTCTATATCTCCCAAGTGTGGAAAATATTACTGAAATATGTACAGAAATTGTAACTAAAGCCTTTGTACAAATTTTAACATGTGTTGTTTTTATTATGACCGTTTGTTGGTGACAAGTTGAAATATATTAATGAAATTGACCTGATCCAACATATTGATCATATGCCAGCATGTAGTCTGCTAATTTTCAAGAGTCATGTTAGTACTGTTATATAAATCAACATGTTGCAATGACAGATATTTTGTGACATATTCTCTGAGCAAAGAAATGTAATGTGCAATTGTGGTTTCGTTGTGTAAACCATAAGCATTGACTTTTTGCCCCCTAAGAGCACCGAAGTGAAAGCACCTCCTTCTGAATACACATAAAGGGGCACAGGACACCATGCAGCCAGTTGTGACACCTGCAATCCCAGGACTTGGGAGGGAGGCTGAGGCAGGAAGATCACATGTTCAGTGCTAACGTGGGCTATGTAGTGAGTTTAAGCCCAGCCTCAACTATACACAGGACCCTGTCCCAGAAGAACAAACACATAACAAAAGCAGCAACAGAAAAGGAAGATATCCCAAAGCCATAATCAGTTCTTAACTTCCTGCTTTTAGTATCAGAATGCTATGAACAGTGTAAACTCTCCTCAGAAGGAAAAGGAAATATTGCCAAGCTCTACTATAAGTGCACTTCCCAATATTAGTCATGATTCACATGCGAATAAACTCAAATTTAATAAAATTAAAAACTCACTTCCTTGTTTGCACTAGCCAAATGTGAAGTAATTATAAGAGGTATATAGCTAGTAGCTACCTGATTTTGCACACACCCAACTGGGTAAGAAGCTCAAGTTTATCTTTCACTCATGCAAAGGCCCTCACAGCAATTCCAGAGCAGAGGCAGTGGAAATGGCCCTGGAAATTTGAATGTCACACATGTTTAGAAATCCAAACTGATAGATTCTCTGCCATCCTCAATTTCAGCTTTCCAGAACACTGGATCAGTATTCAGACTAGGGAGGAGAATGGCGGGCTGCTTGTAAAAGACTGTGTGCCCCAGAACTCTAGGGCATGTCTGAGGCATGGTTTTCATGATATGCAGTGAAAAATGAAACATAAAAAGAGTAGCGAGCAAAATTGTCCATCTTTCAGTGCATTTGCCCTTCCTTGCTATCCCTTCTGCCAGTCTCTGAAGAGGTCCAGAAATCCTCTTTTGTGAGTGCTTTGTCTGTGCTGTCATGGCTCCCTATGTCCCCAACTCAATTCAAAAGTATTATGATCAAGTAAAACGTGTGTCCTTATCCACTGCATTCATCACATCCAGCACCATAAGGATGACCTTGCTCATCCCCAAGGTCAAAATGACCAGGAAAGGAAAAACGTTTTGTTGTTGTTGTCGTCATTTATTTTTTATTTATTTACATTTAGTACAAGGTCTACAGGGTCTCACTACACACATTGGACTCGTAGCAATCTGCCTGTGTTCAGCCTCCCAAGAGCTGGGATTACAGGTGTGTGACCTCACGCCCAGTCTCAATCATCATCTCAGCGTGCCCTGGAGGTGGCGGGGGGATCAAACCTCCAGCCCCTGCATCAGCCTAAGATGCACTTTAATCCACTGAGGCACTTGGCTGGCCCTTATTTTCTATTTTATGGGAAAAAAAATAAAATAAAACTTAATAAGGAAAAAACAATAGTTAACACATTAAATGTTTTTTTTAAAGTAGTTGCTCAGGGTAAAAGATATAGGCATAAAGTTTTTCCAATCTATATTAACACAAACCTTCTTTTTTAATGAATTAAGACACTAGTAGTGTAACTGGCTTTCATTTTTTTTCCTTTCCTTAGTCCTTTCCTCTTTTACCCATCTTAGCTCCTCTGTCCTCTTGAACAATTTCTTCCCATTTCACAATACCTAGTATACATCTTAGAATTTATTTTGTCTTTCAGTTTCTTATACCAGGCAAATAATACGATGTTTACATATGAGACTCTGATTTATTTCACTTACAAGTATGGTCCCAAGTTGTATCCATTTACCTCTGAAAGTCTCAAGTTTAACCTTTATGGTTGAGTAGGACTCCACTATATAAAAATACTACATCTTTTTTATCCAATCTTCAGTTGATAGATATTTGGGTTGTTTCCAAGATTTAGCTATGACAAATTTTGCTTCTGTGCACGTATATCACTGTGGTATAATGTTTTCAATTCTTCTGGAAAAACACTCACAAGGGCAATAGCTGGATGTAATGGCACCTCTAATCCTACTTTCTTGATTTCCATCATGATTTTACCAGTTTACACTGCCACTCACAGTTGAAAAGTCTTCCTTTTTCTACACAGCCTTACCAGCATTTGTTATTGATAGATATCTTGATGATAACCATTCTTTCTGGGATGAGAGAATCTCAGTGTTGTTTTTCATATTTCTCAAATGACCAATGATGTTGAATATTATTCATATATTTATTTGCCATTTATACCTCTTCATATGTGAAGTGTGTCTTCATCTCAGATTTCCATTTTTGTACTGGGTATTTAAATTTAGAGAGTCTCACTTTTTAAAAATCTTTATAAGCTCTAGATAGAAGTCATTATGTCTGAAGAACAATTGGCTAAAAGATTTTCCCTCTCTGTGGGTTGTCTTTTCACTTCATTGGTGGTTTTGTTTGCTGTGCAAAAGTTTTTAATAAGATCCCAGTTGTTGATTCTTTGAAGCATTTTCTGTATAGCCTTGGCTTAGCTTGTGAACTTTACCTAAACTTATATCTTCAAGATTTCTACCTATTTTCTCCACCAGTAGATTGAATATTTCTATTTTAATATTTAGATCTTTAATCCATCTTTAGTTTGGTGCATAGTGATAGACATGGTTCTAGGATTAGTATTTGGCATGTGGAGAACCAATATTTCTTGCACTGCTTGTTAAAGAGGCTTTCTTCCAGGGGATATATTTGGCCCCTTGTCAAAGAAAGTGGCTGTGTTTATAGTTGTATCTATAGCTTCCAACCTGTTCCATTGTTCTTGAGGTCTGGCTTTTTGTTTGTGTGTTTATTTTACCAGTAGCAAGCTGATTTTATCACAGTAGTTCTGCAATATAATTCCAAGTCATGGATTGTGATGCCTCCCTCCTTTCCCTTTGTTGTCATGATTGTTTTTGCTATTCTAGGTCTCTTCTGGTTCCAGATGAATTCTAGGAATATTTTCTCTAGTTCTGTGAGGTATGCTAATGGTTTGATTGGGATTGCATTAAGTCTTTTTAAAAAATTTTGAGAGTATGGACATTTTTTACTGTTGATTCTTCCTATCCATAAGCAAGAAATGTCTTTGCATTTTATGATATCTTCTTCAATCACCTATCCTCTTGTTATGCTTTATTTATAAGTACCCCCCCCAAAGCCTTGTGCAGTCATGGGGTGGCTTCTGGAGTTTGTGACTGATTATTGTGGGTGTGGATGCTGCACCTGCTTTGGGGCATGTAATTTGCATCACAATGTAAGGAGGGAGGAGAGGCTAGCTAGCTGCCTGAGCCACTGCCCCTCCCTTTGCTCTCTTGCTCTGCCACCACCATGAAATGTTGCTCTCTGTCATGTGCCACTCTGCCTTGGAGTCAGCTTAATATGGACTGAAGCCTCCAGTAACTATGAGTTAAATAAACCTTTCCTTCCTTCATTTTGGTTGTCAGGCATTTGTCCCAACAATGCTTTTTTTTTTTTTTTTTCAAAACCAAGGATTGAACTCAAGCCCTTGCACTTGCCAGGGAAACACTTAAGAACTTATTCTTCTGAGCCATCTCCCCGGCCTCTTGTCCCAACAATAAGAGAAGAGTAATTGAGACACCTCTTCAGTAATCTATTTCAGAGTACTGTAATTTTTTAAATTTTTATATATTTGATAGAGTCTTGCTATGAAATTCAGACTCTTAGTGATCCTCCTGTCTCAGTCTCCCCAGGGATTCCAGGCATGCACCACCACCCCCAGTTTCAGTGCCCAGCATGGTGCATGCAGAGTTCTAGGGCCAGCAATAAAGGGGGTAAGTCCTTGCACTTGCTAGGCAGGCACTTAGACTGCTGACCTACTTTCCCAGCCCTGTAATTTTCAATGCACAAATCTTTTACTTCTTTTGTTAGACTGAGTCCTATGTATTTGATTTTTTAGATGCTATTAAAAGTGTATAGTTTCCCCTTTTTCTTTCACAGTGAGTTTGTTTGTTGTGTACAGGAATACTATTGAGTTTTGCATGTTTACTTTGTATCCAGCTACACTGCTGAATTTTGTTATTAAGTCTAGAATTCTTTTAGTGGAATTTTGAGATCTTCAAAATGTAGAGTATCCTGTCATTTGCAAATAATGATAATTTCTCTTCTTCCTTTCCTATTCTTATTCTTTGATCTTGTCTAATTGCTCTGGCTAATGTTTCTAGAACTATACTGAATAAGGGTGGTGATAGTGGACATCCTTGTCTTATCCCTGATTTTAACATGAAAGCTTTCAATTTTTGTCTATTGAGTATGATGATGGCTATTGGTTTGTCACAGATGGCTTTTATAAGATTGAGGTAGAGATAATCTGTTCTGATATACTGCAGGACTTTTATCATGAATGAGTATTGGACTTTCTCAAAAGCTTTTTCTGAGTTTATTGAAAGAATAATGTGATTTCTATCTTTGGCTTGGTTGATAGGGTACCCTGTTCTTATTGATTTAGTGTATGTTAAGCCATCCCTGCATTCCTGAAATGAATCCAACTTGGTCATGAGATATAATCTTGATGCATTCCTGAATTCTGTTTTCTAACATCTATTTGAGGATTTTTCCATCTATGTTTACTAGGAATTTTGGCCTATAGTTAGTTCTCTTTTCTGATTGGTATCAGGGTAATACTTGCCTCTAGGAACATATTACAGAGAATTGCTTGCCTTTTAGTTTCATTAAAAAGTTTGAGGAATATTGGTATCAAATTTTTTCTAAATTTCTTTTAGAAATCATCTGTGAGTTCTTCAGAGCCTGAACTTCTCATTGTTGGTAAGTTTTTAATTACAGTTTCAATTTCATCAACTGATATTGTGTTATTCATAATTTGTACATCTTCTTGACTCAGATTTAGTAATTCACATGTATTTAGGAATCTGTCCATTTCTTCTATGTGCTCCATTCTATGAGAGTAAAGATTTTCTAAGTAGTTATTGATGATCTTCTGAATTTCCACAGGATCTATAGTGATTTCACCCTTTTCATTCTTCATTCCATGGATTTGAATCTTTTAATTTTTTTATAAGATTGGCTAAGGTTTATCAATTTTATGTATTCTTATAAAGAACAAACTTCATTAATCCTTTGTATTGTTTCTTCATCATAACTGTATTAATTTTTCTCTGATCTTTATAATTTTCTGCCTTATTTGGGCTTTGGGCTTGACTTACTCTTCTTTTTCTATAAACTTGAGATGTAGTATAAGGTTGTTAGTTTATGCTCAATCTATTTTCCTAATGTGATAATTCACAGATATGAATTTCCCTCTTTGGACTCCTTTTATTGTGTCCCACAGGTTTTGTGTGCTGTACCTACATTTTTGTCTAATTGTAAATATTGTTTAATCTCTTCTTTAATTTTATCTGTGATCCTTTTGGTCATTCAGGAGTGTGTTGATTTTCATATACTTATGGAATTTTGTGTTTTTCTGTGCTGTCAATTTCAAATTGCATTGCACTATGGCCAGATAATATAGATGCGATAATTTGAATTCTTTTGCATTTAGTTAAAAACATTCTCTGGGATGATATATGGTCTACTGTAGAAAATGTCCCATGTATTGTTGAAAAGTATTCTAATGTTGAATAAAATGCTCTGTAAACATCTACTAATTCCACTTTTTCATATGACTGACTCAGTTCTGATATTTTTTTTGCTAATTTTTTGTCTAGTTGATCTATCTCTGTGACAATGGGGTACTGAGTTTCCCTATTACAACTGTTTTATTGCCCATTTCATTTTTCATGTCTATTAATATTTGTCTTATATAGTTCGATGCTCCCATATTTTGTGGGTACATATTTATGATTGTTGTGTCTTCCTTTTGAAGTTTTCCTCAAAAAAATATGTAATGAACTTTTTATCTCTTTTGATCATTCCAGGTTTGAAGCTCACATCATTTACAAACAGAATAGCTATGCCTGCTTTTTTCTGGGTGGAGTGTTGTTTTCCACACTTTGACTTTTAGTTTATGAATCCTTTTCATTAGATGTGTTTTGTTTATGTAGTACGTTGTTTCATCTTGTTTTCTCATCCATTCTGCTTGTTTCTTTTAATTGGTAAATTGAGACCATTTGTGTTGATGATTATGGCTGATATTTATTGGCTTACTTTTGTCATGTTATTTTCCTGCTGTTGGCTCTCTAATTTTCCCCTCTGTTTAACTGCTACCCTACTTCCTTCTGTTGTTGAATTGGGGTCACTTTTATATCTGTTTAGAATACCTTTCAATTCCATTTCTAATGTTAGTTTAATGGCCATCAATTTCTTCAGTTTCTCTTTGTCATGGAAGTATCTCATTTCCCCACTAATTTTGAAAGGTAATTTGGCAGAGTACATCAATCTTGGTTGGAACTGTCAAGCTCTTCTTGACTTCAGGGTTTATGTTGAGAAGTCTGCTGTGATTCTGATAGGTTTTCCTTTATAGGGGATCCATTTCTTTTCCCTAATAGCTTTTAATATTCTGTTCTTATGCTAAATTTCTGGGATATTTATTATTATATGTCTGGGTGAAAATTTATTTTTCTTATGGCTAACTAGAGTTTTATACACCTCACTTAACTGTTTGGCAGATTCCCATGCTTGGGTATTTTTCTGCTATTACTTCAGAAAAAAATTTTTTTGGTCACTTGTGTTGAATCCTTCTTTTTCATGGACACCAATTATTATTATATGACTGATCTTTGCATTGTCTTACAACTGTTGAATTGTTATTTCTTAATCTTTTATTATTCTGAAGAGATCTTTCCTTTGATGATTTCTAGCCAAGATCCTGTCTTCAAGGTCTAAATTCTGTCTTCTGTTTCATTCAAGTTATTTTTTTCAGCTTTCAATCGAACTTTTAATTTTCTAGCTATGTTTGAGTCCATTTCATGCATTCTACTTCTTTCCTATGTTGATCATTCATTGTTTCTGTCATCTTTCTATGATCATCTTTATTAAAATCTATCTCTTGTCTAGATTTTCCAAGCAATTACTTTACAAATGTTGACCTTTTTACCTGAGAGATTATTTTTTGTCTGATTTTCCTCATAGCCCCATGAGTGTGTTTCTTTACTCTGGTTGCCCGGATTCCAGAAATTCCAGGTGTGTGTCTTCTATCTTCCTCTATGTCATTGTCTCTTGTACTTTTTCTGGGTTGAGTGCGGGTCTGAAGTTGCACTCTGAGTCTGTATCTTGTCATTGTCTATTTTGAAAGTTTTTATTTTGTTTTCTGTGTTGAACCTTGCAAGTTTCTGTAGTAGGTAGCTTTATCACTAGTGTCAATGCCTCTCTAGGAAAGGTCTGATTTTTAGAATGTCTTTTGCATGTAGGAGATTCTCGGTTTATGTCTGACTCAAATTCCTAACCTTTCCAATTAAAGGAGATTGAGATATTGGTAGATGTTTGGCTCAGTTCCCGATCCTTTGGTACTTAGTTTTGGTGAAGTTACTACCCCCAAACTTACTAGAATTATTACAAAAGTGAGAGCAATCCATTAAAACATGTGACATCCTGCTTACAGTAGTAATTAGCACTGATAATAGCATCAAGCACAGTTTATAAACTGACAAACTGTTTATTAGGTACTATTATTTTGGACCTTTAAGCATAGAAACAAAATTGACAGTTGCGTAACAGAACTGATCATAAATTGGTAGCTTGTGTGCAATGCTTCCTCTTCAAAGAGTGGGTTTATTCTGTGGTGGGGAAATTTAAGAAGGATGCTGCTTACAGCCAAGATGAATGGAAATGAATATGGTAGAAGATAGTCTGGAGGGCCAAGAATGATTACACAAGCTTCGGGTGATCAGTGAAGAGGGCAGAAGAAAAAGAACAAAGACCAAGCAAAGAATTACTGAAGTTGGCCAGAAAAGTTAGAGAGACTACTCACTCATACAAAAATATGATTCAGTGTAGAGAGGTAAATTGAGGAGAGGGGGAAAGAAGACAAATCAATTAGAACAACACAGGTGAAAGACGCTCCCCCAAAAAAGAGAAAGAGAAACAATCACAAAGCAGTAAAAAAGAATTTTTTTTTTTAAATTCCCTGGTGTCTATCAAACTTCTCCCATTCCAAATCAGTCTGTTTCTATGTATTTCACTTTTTGAAATTAAAAAAAGTACCCCTGGATTTATGTCTTCCCTTTTTCTCTTCATTTGCAAGCTGCCTCATCTACTTTAAGAATCTGACAGTTCTGATATTGCTGGAAATCTGAATCCTCATTAAGTTAGGCACTGTTCTTTATAACTCTGACTTTTGGACTAGTAGCTGGTAACATTTGCTCTCCTGCAGAGGAAATTTTATGTAATAAATACCATCGACAGCCGAGAGTAGGAGGATATTGTTTATGAGCTAACTTTTCGACTTTCTGTAGTGCTCATATATATGATGTTCAGTGGCCTTTGCCAAACTTGTATTTTAAAAATATTTCACAGTTTATAAAATCATTCCATATGAGAATATATAATATTGACAACTTCCAATTAATGATTTTGAATCCATTGTTATTACTAAGTCACTCAACAGGCATTGAGTTATTATCTATTGCATGTGAGAAATTCTTCTGGATGCTAAGGAAATAGTAGTGTACAATCCAAACAAGGTCTTAGCTTGCAGGAATATGAATATCTAGGAAGAATCATAAGCCTCCATTCACAGAGGAGTTTACTTGAATACCGCAGAAGTTGCTGCACCAGCACTAAAACAGAAGAATGTGAACTACTATTTCAGCCTGATGTTCTATTCATGTGACACAGATTTTATGAAAACCTATGGACATGTCTGGAAATAGAACTGGATGCAGACAAATACTCTATAAGTATACAAGCTAAAGTATTTTTTCCTCAAGTAAACATGTAAGTGAACATAATTGATATGTCATCTCATCATACTGAATCTTGAAAATTCTTCTTTTCTCAGCACTGGTGCTGGGTTTAGCTGCAACCTATTAGGTGAGTGAAAGCACAAGAGAGAGATTATCATTTTCAGGAGGCCAGGGAACTTCACCACAGTGGAGTAAAGTGCAAGCTGACTCACACCTCCAGGTCTGTTAAGGAACAGCAAAGACAGTACAGTTTGGGCTGAGTGCAGACGTCTGTCTTAGGTAGCGAGGCAGTGACAGTTTGGCTCCATAATGACAATTTGGCACAATTATATGACTGTGCCCTATGTTTTCCCCATAGAACCCATTTAGGCTTGAACTGAAAAAAAACACATCATCTTCAGCATATAAAGGCTTTCACTCCCAAATCAGCTTGAGCAGACACTGGCATGTTGGGTGTTGCAAAGAACTGCATATGCTGGGGATTGAACCTGGGTCTTCACACTGAGCTGCAGTCCCACCCATTTTTTCTTTTATTTTGAGACAGGCTCTCACTAAGTCACCAAGGTGCCCAGGATGAGATTGAGCTTGTGATCTTCCGACACCAGCCTTCCACGGGGCTGGAATTAGAAGTGTGTGTCACCACACACAGCTGAAATGTTCAACTTCTTGAACATATTTTGTAGCGAACTTATCCAAGAAGAGGTTAACCCAAATGCAGCTGTATTTAAGATCATAACCCTATGTAGGCCAGAAATCAATTGCTGAGCCAAATAATTAAAAGCTGTTTTAATTCATGCTATTGCTATAAAAACACCTTAGATTGAGTAATTTATAATAACATATTTATTTCTCACATTTCTGGAAGCTGAGAAGTCCAAGTCACCACCAGATTTGGTGTTTTAAGAGGGCTGCTTTTCATTTCCAGAATGACAGTTGTTGCATCCTCAAGAAGAAGCGGAAGAGAAAAGAGGACACACTCTCTCCTTCAAGCTCTTTCATCAGGACAGGAATCTAACGGATGGGGCAGTGCTTTCCCAAGGGTCCTTCTAATACCTTTGCATTGAGGCCTAAGCTTAGAGGGACATAAACGTCCAACCCCCAGCAGCACACTTAGTTTTAAGATGCAGGTGCAACACAATGTCTCCAGTTGCACTCAAACCCAAGCTTTGTGAAGGCTCAGACCAACTCTTGAGCCCGACTATGTGCATCACAAGAATTTCTTTCCATATGGGATACAGCAGGCTTGGTAAAATGTCAGTGGTTCTACCACTGAACCTTAATCAGACCACTAGATTCTACCAAGGTTTCCATGTCAAATTTTCCATCATGATGCAATGCTGACACCACCAGTATCAGTTTGTTCTTCTTTGCACATATTAGGCCAGTGTTATATCTTTCTGTAACCCAAAGATTATATTATACAATTCTATATTTTGAAGTTGACATATTTTATTTGGAATTCTTGCTTTGTTCCTGCATATACTTCCTATGCTATTTATTTCCTATGCTATGACCTGCTAGAAAATGTAACATCAATCAGAAACTTGTAGTCCAATTGTCCAGTGTCACATTCTGATTAGAGATAGGAGCAGTAAGTCTGTTACAACACCATTTCATGTATTACTATGTGAATAAGGACCTGGTACCTGAGTTCTTGGATAAATTTCTAAATTGAAAGGATAAAAATTTTTCACATCTAGATGGGCATACATTTTTAGGCCATATTTTAGTTTTTTGAGAATATTCTGCCAGAACCTACAGCAACCAGCTGCAAGATATTCATGAATAATCCTGTATATAAATTGTATAACAATTACTCACAAGTCTCTCAGTGAGTGGATTATGACAAGATTATCAGATGTTTTTCCTTCTTGGCAGATAAAACATTCCTGGGGTCAACAAACTTCAGGCAATTTTGAAAGAAACCAAATCTCCTCAGTGTCATAATTATTCTACATACCTCAAGTCCACATCCATGGATTTTCTGTAAGTCTTTTACATTCCTGTGAGTACTATAAGAAATCCCTTCTAAATATAACAAACACATGAATGTTTTCAGTTCAGTTAGGGAGTTATCACAATAAATACATTTTTTAGTATGGGCATTAGTACATACAGAATGTTTTACTTGTAATTTCACCACTTATGTATTTAACAACATCTTGTAGCATTTTCTGTGTTACAAACAATTTCTAACTCTAAATGACAGTGCTGGCATTCTGTCTCATAGATTTAACCCTGCAAGATCCTGACTATATTTTTGGATCTAGTTCTAACATTGCACTATACCATTTGGTCGCCTGACTGTTTTGCACCATATCTGCTAGTCAAATATGCATCACATTGCTATTTTCTTCAGCATCTGGACCAAGGACATTTTCCCTGTGTGTGTATCAATCAATGCTCCATTTCACTGACATGGAAACTTTGCTCATATGGTGAACAACAAAGTCTTCTCATCTCTATCTTCCATGCATGAATGACCTGGGGATTCATTTTTTACCTCCTCCAAAACTTATAAATCTAGTTTTTCATATGCCATTGCACTGAACCGAGCTACTTCTACCAGAAAGGCAAAAAGAAACCTTTTGAAAAATCACAAATGCACAAAAATTTAGCAATGAATGCTTTATGGGTAAAATTTGCCTGTTGCTACATTAGATCTCCTATACATATCTTGATATTCATCTGCCAAGCAGATGAATCAGATAGGGATTTCTTTCCTCAGGCTCAGCTACTGTGACTAACACCTGCATTCCAGTTGTGGTAAAACAGAATAGCAATATTTTTCCCCTGGGATGCACACACATAAAACCTATTAGAGCATTGTGTGGGTAAATAGCCCAATTTGATACTTTTGCACACATGCACACACCTTGCTGTTCATCACGCAAAGTGGGTAGATACAAAGACTGCTTCCTGGATCCCCCACATGTGACTACAGAGCCAAACATCTGGCTACCATTATGCTAAAACACAAATGTAGAGGAGAAAATTTGGGGTAGGTTGTTGTAACTCAGTGTTATTCTACATGCGCAGCTAATTAGTTGTGCTTCTCTAATGTGACAAGATGATTCCAAACATTTACCTTTCATGGTCATTTTGGCTTTCGGGAGCCACCAGACTTCTCACAGTACCATGTGTAGTGAACAAGGACACACAAAAGTTTGCATGAGCTTGCCTTTCCTTGCAGTGGCTCTAACTGGAAGCATTTGCCATATTTTTAATCACAACTCATGGAAACGATCATGAAAGAGAATGTCCAGAACTGCTTCAGAAAGTGGCAGAATGATGGAATAAGTGTGTTTGAGAAGAGGGAATATTTTGAGGGGCATTAATGAAAATGATTCTGTTATTGTAATGATTTTTTTAAACATTCACTATGTATGTTTCACTCATACCTTGTATAAACTTTGTGTCATTATGAATGAATGAGTAAACTTTAGAGATCTTCTATACAAGTTAGTAGCTGTGGTGGGCAATTTCAGTATGTTAAAGGGACAGGTGTCAAGTCAAGTGTTCTTAGCCAGTCCCAAAAATAACCACGGAAAAGCACAAAGAAAGTTCTGAAGGTGACAACTATGTTCATTATAGTGATGTTATCACACTTGTATGTGTATGTAAAAATTCATCAACATGAATTTGCATAATTTTACACATAAATTATCTTGCAGTAAAGCTAAATGTGTAATAACAATTAATTAATTTTTATCCTTGATTAAATTTAGAGAAGAAACTAGTAAGCCATTTCTGACATGGATGTAATATTTTGAAATCTCACCAACACTGAGCATTCTGTTTCTTCTATATCCTCACCAACATGTGGTGTTTTCAGTCTTTTTAATTGTAGATATTCTGGTGAGTATCCAGCAGTAACTAATTATGATTTTAATTTGCATTACGATGAATGATGTTGAACACATTTTCATGATTGTAGTCCATATATATATATATATATATATATATATATATATATATATATATATGCATGTATATATATATTGTTTTGTAAAATGTTCTTTAAAATTTTTCTACACTTTACAGTTGGCTACACTTTTGTTACCAAATTTGACAAGTCCTATGTATACAGTGAGTGACTGAATTACTCAGTGAATGTTTAAATTTTAAAACTCTCTTAAAGAAAAACATATTGCTATCATTCCTCCCCAAAATAATCCTTTTTCTCTGAACAAATTTATCCTATTATCCCTCCCCAAGGAGGGTTCCAATGTACTGTTTTCCTGTCTTAGCCTCCCAGAGTGCTAAGACTGCAGGCACATGCCTCCATGTCTGGCTAAATGTACAATCTTTCTTTGTCAACTACACCTCAATAAAGCTGTGGGTAAAAGTTTCATGGTTATTTATGAGGCAATCTAACAAGTAAAACTCCTGGATTAAGCATTTGGATTCCACGTCTTTGAAGAAGCAGAGAAAATTAGATTGAATCAGAAATTCTGAAATTTGTACCTTGTATGTCAGTCGTATCAATACTGTTTTATAACCAAGATTCTCATTGGGTCTGTAAAATGATTTATCAAATATACCTTCTTGAAACCAGACTGCTTATAAGGATCAAGAGAAACAATTAAAGCCCGGGTGTATGACAGCTTATAAACTACTACATCAATATAAAATACTCTATAAGAACCAGATCCTTCTCTCTCTGCTTCTCTCTTTCTTTCCTTCCTCCCTCTTTCCTTTCTATGTTTTCTACATTCATTTTCTCTTTCTTGCCTGCAGTAGTGCATAAAAAGCTTTTTCAGTACTAGAAAAAAGGTAATGCTCTTATAAATTTTTTTTTTAGTCCTTTCTCTATACTGATTTATGACAATCTCAAAAACCCCATCAAATCCATAAACCACCACAGGTTGAGGTGAGAGATGGAGGATGAACGCTACAGTATATGAGAGAGTGGGGAATCCAGGTTTTCCCTGGAGGTGGCATAAGATGGAGGCAAGGAATATAGATAGGAGGCCCTGGCTTGCACCCTTATTGCTGGCTGGCGGTTGGCTGGCAGGGGGGCCGGGAACTCAGGTTGAACAAGGAAGCATCTTACACTGAGGGCAGCTGGAGGGGCACAGAGTACATTTCCCATGCAGACTCAGGGGGGAGTGAGCTCCAGACACTGGCAGCCCGACACAGAGATGGGCTTGACGCTGTTTGACTTAAAGCTGAGTTGGTAGAATCTGGTCCAGTTTTCTACAGGGGTGGGCAGCTCCCCCTTTAGGGAGAGGCTTTGTGTGAGTGGGGAAGATTTCAGTGAGAAGATCTGATTTGGAGATCAAGCAGGAGATTTGGGACACAGCGGTGCTCTGTAAGGTCGATTCCAAAAAGCAGGGTGTGGAGGGGCTCCTTGGAGACAGTGGCTTCAACACTTGGAGAAAAGGCACTGCACCAGAACTTCTGGGGCTTCTGAGTACCAGTGTTCACAGACAGCAGGAAACTATATATATGTATATATATATATATATATTTTTTTTTTTTAATAAATATATATTTTTTCAGAACCGGGATTGAACTCAGGCCCTTGCACTTGCCAGAGAAGCGCTTATTCCACTGTGCCTGTGGGGCCACTCATACAATGCTACTCAAACCCACACTGCATTCATACAGAAACATAGCATGTAAAATTTATAGTGTATGGACCGTCTCGCTGGCCCTTTTTAAAAAAAAATTAAGGCAACTTTCCAACACATAATTTAAAGACTGCTCTTCAGTCATACTGCTTCAAAACACTACAGAATTTCTGGCTAAAAAGAGAGTAGATAGTAAACAGACTTAAAACTTTAAGTATCAGCTCACATTCCTCAAGACAAGCTGAAAATTAAAGAGCTTGTTTAAAAAAAAGGTCAGCCCAACTGCATCTTTTAACAGAAGAGTGGTGCAAAGCTTTACAATAAAATATAATCTAATTGTAAGTTTACAGAGAAGAGATACATTTCTAGCCAATGGCCCTTCTCCAGCAGGTTACAGCCATGCTCATGTGGTAGAGGAAGAATTCAAAGAGTTTACAGCTCTGTGTGTGTGTGTGTGTGTGTGTGTGTGTGTGTGTGTGTGTGTGTGTGTGTTTCCTTCTCCATTAATCTGAGGGGCTGCAAAAAAGAGGTGACTATAGGGTCAGTGTGCCTGTGGGGCCACTCATACACAATGCTACTCAAACTCACACTGCATTCATACAGAAACATAGCATGTAAAACTTATAGTGTATGGGCCAGGGAGATAGCTCAGTAGAATAAGTGCCTGTCTGGCGAGCGCAAGGTCTGAGATCAATCCCTGGTGCCACAAAAAATAAATGAAGCTGACAATGTAGTGCAGTAGTCATAGCCAGTGTAGGGAGAACCAACTGCATTTTAACTTTTTCCCCTTTTTTTTGGTGTTTTTAATTCCAAATTCCCATGTGATTGTCCCTCACCTATTTAATTTCTCAAGTAAGGTAGTTTTATTTTATATTTATTTATTTATATTATTATTTTTCTTTTGTTTGCTTTTTTGTGGGAGGAGAAGGCAGGGATGGGAACAGCAGTTAAGATAGGAGACAGACAACAGTAAGCAGGGATCTTGGGGTGCTAGCGACCTCTTCACTTCTCTAGGTCTGGGAGGAGACTCAGGAGTGAAGACACCAATAAAAGATTTTCTCCATTCTTCAAGGTTGAGGCCTAGACTAATAGAAAGGAGCTTAGAAGAGATGAAGACTGATTAGTTTTGATTTGAGATCTTTGGGTGAGTAAGGAATTCGCTTCCAGAGCACTTGAAAAGTCTGGCTTCTTAATCCCAAAGAGAGAAGAAGAGGCCTTGAGCTTAGGGGTCTACCCCTCTTCCTTTGATCACACCCCAGTTCAAAGGGAAAGGATGTGAGGATGGTCTGAAACGGATGAGGTGGAGAGCCTGACAGGTAGGCAGTGGAGAAGAGAAACGCCTACGGTTAGATTCTAACACAAAAACAAAAGTTTCTACAGGGGAGATAAGGCCTCTCTGCCCCCAATGAATTCATGCCAAGTTCCCTTCCTTAGACAACTAAGAATGATCACATTGGAGCAGTGAAACTCTGAAGCTGTCCAGTTACTTAAAAGTAAGACTAAACCTAGAAGGTGACACATGACATGTTGCTCCAGCAGAGTACCCTCCCTATCTATACCCCAGATGCTGAATATGAAGACTTCAACTTTCTGTGATATCAGGAGCTTGGCTGCCTGGGGCTCCATGGGCCTTGCTCAGCATGGCCAAGCTTTGTTCTCAGAAGCAGGCCTGCTGGAAATCCCCGCTCAGGTAATCTACTCTGTGCATCAAGTTGTTCTGGCTTGCCACTGGACCACCCCCAGTCCTTGCTCAGTAGTGGGTCCCAGGATCTGGTGCACAGTCAAGGGTATACCTGTAGCCTGTCTGCCATGGAATGGCATAGCAAGGTCCTGAGACCCCGAGCTGTTGCTATTGGGAGTGCACAGAACGTTGTTCCACAGGGGTTGGAAATAGTGACCATAGGGGTAGGCCAGTGGGGCTGCCAGACTGTTGACAGGTGGGGATAGGGTCGGCTTCTCCAGTGGTGGCTATGGATGGAAGGACTGTGCCAGGGAGAGTTCCTGCAGGTAGGCAGGGGCTTTGGCCACCAAGCCAGGTGCCACCAACCCTCATCCTGCTGCATACTTGCCTGCTAGCCCAGGGGCTGGTGTCCCACCAGCCTCGCTGCCCATCTGTTGTAGGTAGGCCAGCTGGTGCTGGTTCCAGGCAACTGGCTTGAGGTCCCTAGAGTGGCCAGCAGGAAGTTGAGAGATGCCTGTGGGCAGGTTGACAGAGCCTGCAGCAGACAGTGTGGCCATGGCGCGTGGGTGTGCTCTGTGGGACTGACCACACAGGAAGGCTTTGGTGTGGGGATGCTGTGGGTCGAGACCTTCACACTTGCACTGATGAGCAGACCACGACTAACGGGGCTGGGGGTGGCGCTCTGGCCCTGACACACTGAGGTAG